>JAINUW010000057.1:30247-32747 GCA_020205615.1 Panax quinquefolius
CTTTCTTTATTTTGTTGAGTGGCGAAGCTCGAAAAGAGCTAAAGGGGCGGAGAACCGCCAACTCCAACTCGAGTTGAATCTTCCCGGAAGAAGGTCGTTTCCTCCAGCAAGGGAGATGACTTCTTCCAATTGGTTTGGGTTTCCTCTGCGCCTTGCGAGAGCTCTGATCTAGTAGCTAAGGCAAGGCACGCTTTATGCTGCAATCTTTATATTATGATGTTGGAGAGGTGGGGTTGGAGTTCATTTCCCTTTCCAGTCCAGAGGTGTTGGTTCGAGCCCAACTCGTGACCAGGCGGAGCAGATGCCTCGACGAAAAAAAGAGACCTTCGCGCACCGAACTAGGGCATGGTCTCTTGCTTGCATCTTCTCTTTCCTGTGAAATGGAAGATTTAGGCTCAAAAGAAGGATTTGGGTTCGACTCCCGGCCTGAGCTGCCATCTCTTTCTCTTTACGCTACTGGAAGCCTATCTATTAACAGCTATATGAAAGTCGTTATTTGCCCCACTGAACAGAACAGTACACTTCACTCCAAGGTGGATTGTCTTCGTTCCGCAGCACGAACAGGGCCCGAAGGGCAACCTTTCGGTGGTACAGAAGATCGATGTGCCATCTTTCTAACCACGTTCATTTGTTGTATGATCAGTAGGGAAAGAAATCTACCTTAATAAAGAAAGAAATCTTTTTTTTTTTTTTGTAAGCTCAGAGCGAAAGTCAAGCGGAACTAGAACATTTCTTTGATTGATAGGGCAGATAGGAAGCAGGCACGCAAACCAAGTTATAGGTTTGGAAGTTTGAATTCGGAAAGGTAGTCACGACCCTTGATGCAGGAGCAGTGTATGACGAATAAGGCTTAGCTACTCCCTTAGTGGGTATAGTCTATCCTCCAACTACTACACCTAGGGAGTAATCAAACAAAGAAAGATTCTTCCTTCAATTAGCTTCTATCTTTCCTAACTCTACTTCTTCAGAGGTTTTATTTCCTTAATGAAAGGCGTAGGAAGAAAGACATTCATTACTTATAGTGCCTCTTCCCTTATCCTCCCCCTTCTATTCAATTCTCTTCTCTCTTTTTTTTCTACGTTTAAGTCATGTTCCACTCCTTGACGAACTTCGGAAACCCTTTGTCCATCTCCGAGATCTCCTTTTCGATCTTTTAAATTCTCCAGAATGAGCTCATTTGTTCGTTCTTCCAAGGCGGAAGGCGCAGACGATGAGTCATCCGAAGGATTCATCATATTTGGTTCGACCCCCGAAGTGAGAAGAGCTTTCACAGCAAAGACAATGGCCAAGGCCAGACCTCCTGAGCAGCCTAGCTTTAATAACAAAAAGATAGGGCGCGAGCCCCAGAAGGAAGCCAACCTTTGAAAGTAGGACCAGCAAATAGTAAATCCAACCCATCTTCAACCAAAGAATCCATAAAAGAAAAAACAGAGTAGATAGGAGTAGCAAGCGAATGAAGAATCGTATTTCAATATAGGAAAGACTAGTAGATAACGGTCGAAGCATATTCATCATATGAGGTTTGAGTTCCATTTGCTTTGCTTGTGCGTGTGGCGCTCCTTGCTCGCGGAGCGGTATACCGAAAAAAAAGCCCTTATTCTTGCAAGAGGTCTCCTCGTGCCCACAATTTCTCGCAATAGTGGCGAAGAAATGTTGATTTAGCCCGTTGTTACCCGCAAAAAGAATGAAGAAATTTGCTGATCCGGTCACGTGAATTCCAACTCAATCTTTTACACCGATGTATCGTACTCTCTCGACCAGGTCATCATAAGAAAATACTGCTAAATCTTTCCGAAGTGAGAGAAGGAGGGAAGGCGCGCTACAACTAACATAACAGCCAGCTGAAAAACGTTAGCTAGCTAGGCTAGCGCGCAATGGCATTCTCTGATAGGGGCTCGCTTCTTCAAGCTCCGCCCAACCTATACAAGGTGCTGCTCGCTTTCTCTCAGCCACTAGTGGCTTATGTAGTGGTCGGCATTCCTACGTGCTCCTCCTTGCCCCCCCACTTAAGAATCCAAAGGTTACCTTTGGATGTTGTCGTGACGCTTTGGTTACGAAGGTTACCGGGGTCGGATGGATTCAGTTAGCGAAAGTCCCTCCAACTCAATCAATATCAACAACATGTCGTGACCGGTTAGGCTTGGTTTATTTTGTCAGAAAAGAAAGTAGGTTTCGGGGGTTCATTGATTAGTACACCTCAGGTGCTGGTAAGGTCGGGACCGTGGTCGTCCGTCTCCGGTTTGCCGGCCGATAAGATTTCTGAGATTGACCAGCCAGCTGGGTTGGTTTGGCTATTCTTTTCTATTGAAAAGGAGTCAGCTGTCTGCGCGAGTCACCTTCTTCTAGGCTCCGCTGGACGACACGGCATTCTCGTTCAAATATAGGCCGGCCGTACTTGTGATGGTTCCCAAGGATCCAATATGACCACTTAGGTCTACGTTGCCACGATATTGTTCTATGGAAGCGGGCGGAAGTTCGGCCCGGTTTTTGGTGTCGTAGG
>JAINUW010000057.1:37747-40332 GCA_020205615.1 Panax quinquefolius
CCCTTGTCAACAATAACATATTAGAGCTTTGCTCGTTCGGGGGTTTTCGGCGGACAACAGAATTGGGTTCGACTCCCATAACCCCGATGTGGCGAAAAAGACTGATTCAACGAAATATGCCCTTGCCTGCGTTAAGATTTAAAACTTGTCGTCTACTTTCAGGAAATGTTTGGAACAGAGAACTTACAATAATACAACGCCGCATTCTCCGAAGATTGAGGAACAAGAAGAGATCTATTAAGAGAAATCTTTATTCGAGAGAAAATCTTAACAGTTACATCCAATCACAAACTACACGAAAGTTTCCCCTTTTCATGGAGATTTACCCATCACAGAGATGCACAGAGGAACAGAACGAACTTCATATATCCCTTTTCCACTCAATCCAGAAACAAGATCGGACGTTATTCCGGTTCGTCTCCATTTTCGTGAAACTATTCCTCAAGCAAGGCAGCCGATAAGTCATCGAAGGGTTTGTGTGAATAATGGAATGGTAAGCATTACTCATTTTAAAGTTTCCCACGGTGATATAATATCTTTTAAAGAAAATGATGCGAGAGCCCGCGGTGAAGAAATAAGGAGATCCTTCTATATCGAAATATCTGTTGAAAAAAGAATAGGAAAATTCCGGGATCACCCGGTAAGAATGTGGAGAAGAACCAAAACAGAATGGTTCCGCCTACTCAAAACTAAGAGGGATGCCGCCTACTACTAAAAGACCGGTTTTGCAAAAGTTGCGTTCTTCTATGCAAGAAGAAGACTTAGAAGGAACAAAGAAGTTTGGATCCGAAAAAAGTATGCTTAGGCAGTTCTTTCGCTGAGCACAACAGAATGAAGAGGAATTTTGATCAATCCCTATTCTTATTGAAGAGAAGGAACGAGAAAAACCTAAATCTTCCTACCCGTCCTATAGTTTACAACTCTTCTTTTTTATAGTAATTCGACCTATTGCTCCGCATCCCCCATCAGTTTACTATGAAGAGAAAAAAGAAAAGGGTCGAACTACCTACTCATTATTCGGAGGTGAATCATAGAACACTAAAAGCTGTGGTATCTTATGGACCTAGCATAGGGCACATCCCTCACGACATAAGATTGAAAGATCCAAACCTTCTTCTTCGGAGCGGAAACGGACGTGGCCAAAACATATAAAGATGAAGAAACTAGGACGTAAAAAAAAGCTCGAAGACAAAGAGAACCGGGCTTTTCAAAAAAATGCTTGTCGGTTTCCTTATTATAGTTCCTTCTCTTTTGACTTGGCAATTAAAATGAGCCCTTTTTTTATTTATTTATGGGAAAAAATCCCCTTTTTCTAAATGCCAAAAGATGGCTCATTTTTGTTTTCGCCTTTTATTATGGGGGTTCATCTTTTTTGAACCTAGCTCAGGATTTATCCTCTCTCATCCAACCTATGCATGTTTTGCCCGTTCCAGATGCGTTTATCGTGTCTCCAAAGATGGAAGAGAATATTGTCTGTATATATCTAACTTTTTACTATGGAAATGAAGATAAGCTCTTACACATGCCTGGCGGCTCTCTTACACGTTGTATTCTTTTCACTCTTCAAAGCTACCGTCCTGAGGAGCTAGCCTTTTAGAATATTCTTTGTCTTTACTACTTTCTGGACCGGGACGCTCCTTTCTACTCGAAGGTGATGGAGAGTGAACTCTATCAAGAAAGCTTTAACCAGTATTTAGAGGAAGAGAGAACCAGCCATAAGCAACTACTGGAATTTGAGAGGCGTAAGGCTCGTGTGGCCGAGCTGACCTCTATAAGTAAGCGCCTCCATGAAAAAAAGATGGAGCAAGCCTTGAGGCTTCGTCAACTATTTCAGGACTGATCTGTACAAAACTCAAAATTCTAGTATAAGAAAGGCTATCGAAGCCCAACATAATGAAGAATTGAGAAAGGGGTCTTTCAGCTTTCTTTTTTCAGGGGCCCAGAGCGCTAAAAGGTGGGGGAGAAGGAAGCCGAACCTCTGATCTACCTGGACACATAAAAAATTCTCGGCGTCGAGAGAGGTTTGAGATTCCGTAAGTAACTCAGTGAGTGCTTTCTAAGAAGGGCTTGGAAGAAGAAAATGAAATACGAACAACCGCGCTGGTCGTAATAGATCGACTTGAATGCTCCAGCATGAAAGTTCCATTTCAGGAAGGACGGCGTACTATGATACTTTCTGTTTTGTCGAGCCTTGCTTTGGTCTCTGGTTTGATGGTTGTACGTGCTAAAAATCCGGTACATTCCGTTTCGTTTCCCATCCCAGTCTTTCGCAACACTTCAGGTTTACTTCTTTTGTTAGGTCTCGACTTCTTCGCTATGATCTTCCCAGTAGTTTATATAGGAGCTATAGCCGTTTCATTCCTATTCCTATTCGTTGTTATGATGTTCCATATTCAAATAGCGGAGATTCACGAGGAAGTATTGCGCTATTTACCAGTGAGTGGTATTATTGGACTGATCTTTTGGTGGGAAATGTTCTTCATTTTAGATAATGAAAGCATTCCATTACTACCAACCCAAAGAAATACGACCTCTCTGAGATATATGGTTTATGCCGGAAAGGTACGAAGTTGGACTAATTTGGA
>JAINUW010000057.1:56646-59146 GCA_020205615.1 Panax quinquefolius
ATGGATTACCAATAAACCTCAAATGGATTCTTCCTGGGTCGATGCCCGAGCGGTTAATGGGGACGGACTGTAAATTCGTTGGCAATATGTCTACGCTGGTTCAAATCCAGCTCGGCCCAACAATTCGCCAATATACCACGAGATGGTATAACCCCCTTGTCCTTCAGAAATACCCGATACGGAGGAAAAAAAGAAAATTTTTGCTAGATGCTAGATCCCTTATTTCCATGGGATTGTAGTTCAATTGGTCAGAGCACCGCCCTGTCAAGGCGGAAGCTGCGGGTTCGAGCCCCGTCAGTCCCGACGGATCCAATAAGTACATAAATCTTCTCTCCTTTTTCTGTCAACGGGGGAGCAGGAAGCATAATTTCATTCCCAAGGGGGTTCTTTTTTCGTTCCTTTTTCGTTTCGCGTTTCTCATTAAACAAATAGGGAAATTTTCATTACTTCAACTAGTACCGATTGGTAGTAGAAAGACATATGTAGATTAGTACAAGTGGGGGGAGCACTCTAGTCAGTATTCCAAGAGATACTCAGTCTGCTTTTTCGATGGAATATAAGACTATATGTTTCTCAGGGGCACATACGAAAATGGAATTTCTTTGTTGTACAATACAAAATGAATTTAACATAATTCCCCCGATAAAATCCCTTTCCAGCTTAAAAAATCTCTCCTTCTGGACCCGGTTTTGTTTGTGTAACCTCAATTACTAATGTGAAGTTGAAAAAATCTATTTCATTCAAATGACACACTGAACTTTTGATATATGTGTCCCAGTACTAATAACCTAGGGGGAGGGTACAAAAAAGAAGGATAAAGATCCATTAAAGATCCTACTCCTCTTAGCATTAGCAACGGAATGAATCAACTTTTTCCTTCCTATATTTTCTATTTTTTTTAGGAGGCCCACCAACGAAAGAACAAACCCTAAACTAAAAAAAATATTGAAATTTCATTTGATAGAATATTCCTTCTTTTATCCTCGGACTCATCTTTATCACACTTCTTTGTCTTCCAAGAAAATTAGATCATTAAAAAACCGGAGTTTAGAACGTCCTTTCCTTTATTTTTTCCACTTTGTTTGTTATTGTTTGTTGGGCGTTTGTGACTAAAGGGAAAGGGACGGGTGGTCAGATAAGATAATACTTCATTCGACGATTGTACAAGGAAGACTTAAGGTAGGTTATAGAAAAGAAAGAAAAGAATGAAAAATAAAGTAATTTTTGATTGGGCCGGGAATCCTATTTTGTATTCGGTATGGATAAAAGATCTTCCTATGTTATACTATTCAATTCGCGACGACAAATTGATTTGATAGCTCAGATATTGTTATTCATGATCTTGATCCGATTCAAGATCATTGAGAGGTAATTCATTCATTGAATTTATAGGCGAAAGATTTATCATCTCTATGGGATTAAATCCCGAGTTATTGTGAAGTAAAAAAAACGATGAGATTATGGAAGTAAATATTCTTGCATTTATTGCTACTGCACTGTTCATTCTAGTTCCTACTGCTTTTCTGCTTATCATTTACGTAAAAACAGAAAGTCAAAATAAAAAATAAAAAGAATTAATTAATTTGAATGAAACTTGACTTCTGAGTTCTTATCAATGGTTGAAGAAAAAGGAAAATGATTCCAATTTCGCGTCTTAAATGAAATGAGCAGACTATAATCGACAGTATTCTATGAGATCGATAGTATAGATATGTATAAGATGAAAGAAAGAAAGATTCATATTTTCTTTCTTTCCATACATAGTATACTATAATAGTAGTGTTATTGTAGTGTATAAAGTTGTACTTTATAATAAAGACAGAGGCTTAGTGTTGATCAATCTACAATATTATCTTGATATATGTAGATATCAAGATAATATATGGAATTTACATAGGACCCTTTCTATTTTTTTGATACACCTATTTGTTCCGAATCAATCTGAAATAATTATCTTGTCTTACTTTATAGTTCTAATTTTTAGATTTAGATTTCTTATTATTTGCAATCTGAGTCTCGTGATCTATCGAAAGAATCAAATCAACGAAAGAAAAAGGATTATTCTGGGCATATTTTAATAAAATAAAGTAAGAATCTTTTTTCTAGCATTCCGAAGAAAAAATGGATTGATTCATTGACAGGAGTTCTATGAGCACTTCTTTAGATTTCGAAAGGGAATAAAAAATAAACCTCACAGATTTTTAATGCTTGAACCCTGATATGAAATGAGTCGATAAAGTAGAAATTAAATTTCGAAAATAATAAAACAAGCGGTAAGTGCGCAAAATGTGACTCGCCTAAGGCAAAATTTTATTATGCATAGTATCTCGTTAGACAACCACTATGTCTATATTTTTTCTCATATTCATATAAAGTGCGTATATACTGCAAAACGCGTTGCAGAACGATCTATAAAACAATTGATACGGTTTGATTCCTCAATCAATTAGTAGTACCTCTAGAGTCCACTTCTTCCCCATACTACGAGTGAAAGGGAAAA
>JAINUW010000057.1:74146-79146 GCA_020205615.1 Panax quinquefolius
CTGTGACTGTGAGTTGAATGAATAAACGGATGAAATCAAGAAAAGATCGAAGAATTCAAAGAATGGTTCGGAACAAAGAAATGGACGAACGAAAGTAAAGTTGTATGGATTCACAAAGAAATACTTTGTCGATAGGAAAAAAAGAGATCGAAGTAATTAATTTTATTCGACTCGACTGGATGAATCGTAGCGATGGAATAATTAAGTTAGAATTCATCGGCTGATTGTATCATTAACCATTTTTTTTTTTTTGGTATGAGGAACTTATCATGAATCCACTGATTTCGCCGCTTCCTGTTATTGCTGCTGGATTGGCTGTAGGGCTTGCTTCTATTGGACCTGGAGTTGGTCAAGGTACTGCTGCGGGCCAAGCTGTAGAAGGTATCGCGAGACAGCCCGAGGCGGAGGGAAAAATACGAGGTACTTTATTGCTTAGTCTAGCTTTTATGGAAGCTTTAACAATTTATGGCCTGGTTGTAGCATTAGCACTTTTATTTGCGAATCCTTTTGTTTAATCTTAATATAAAAAAAAATAAATTTTTTCATATTTTATTGCCTTGGACTTGTCATTTTTTTTTCGAATTATATCAAGATTTCATTCCTACAATTTCTTATTCGTTGAAAAAAATAACGGAAGGGGAAGGGCTGATTTGCGGATGAGGAATCAGCATACCGCTTTCGCTTTCATCCTTCCCGTTCGTAGCGTAGTCCAAGGACTCCCCTTTTAGGAAGGATTGCAACAAAGGGTAATTCGCCATTTTTAAATCGAATCTTTTTTGACTCGATTTAAAAATAGGAAAATTTCTATATAAAAAAAGAACAGGGGCAAGGTTATACAAAAAGAACTCTGTTCTTTTTTTTTTTTTAGTCTATCTATAAGAGGAGATCATATGAAAAATGTAACCGATTCTTTCGTTTCTTTGGGCCACTGGCCGTCCGCCGGGAGTTTCGGGTTTAATAATACCGATATTTTAGCAACAAATCTAATAAATCTAAGTGTAGTGCTTGGGGTATTGATCTTTTTGGAAAGGGAGTGTGTGCGAGTTGTTTATTTCAAGAATAGGCTGGATCCAACCAGCTACTTTTTTTCCGTTAGAACTAGGAAAGAAAGGTGCATGATCTCACGAATGACTTCTGAATAAATTAATAAATCATATGTAAGAACGATAGCATTTCGTGATTCGTTGGTAAATCTACTTTGATTCTCTATCAACCAATAATGTGGGACCGTTAAACATGGTTAAAGCTAAAAGCTAAATCGCTTGAAGTCCAGACCCAGCATGGTACTCTTTCTACCACTATATTAATAGTAATATAGAGATGCTTTCAAAAATGAATAGTTTATCGATATAGAACACTCATATGGATAAAATTTTTGAACCACCTATTATAAAATTAAAAAAAAAGGGACGAAATCCCCATTTTTATCCAATGCTGAATCGACGACCTATGTATTGTGTATAAAGAAAGAAAAACTTTTGGATTGAAAAAAAAAAACAAAACAACTTTGCTGACAATTACATATTTTTGTTTGGTCAGAAGAGTCCTCCGGCTATTTTGGTTTTGGATGAGTGATTAGTTTCGACGATTTTTTTTATTTTATTTTTGAATATGAAGAGAGAATAGAGGATAGGCTCATTACATTCAAAAAAAGATATGGGAATTTACCATAAGTAATTGAGCGTGAGAGCCAAATGAATCGAAAGATTCATGTTTGGTTCGGGAAGGATCATGGAAGTTTTTAAATGAATGGAAAGAGAATCTACTTTCATTAAGTGATTTATTAGATAATCGAAAACAGAGGATTTTGAATACTATTCGAAATTCAGAAGAACTCCGTGAAGGGGCCATTGAACAGCTGGAAAAAGCCCGGGCGCGCTTACGAAAAGTGGAAATGGAAGCAGATCAGTTTCGGGTGAATGGATACTCTGAGATAGAGCGAGAAAAGTGGAATTTTATTAATTCAACTTCTAACTTTTTGGAACAACTAGAAAATTATAAAAACGAAACTATTCATTTTGAACAACAAAGGGCGATTAATCAAGTCCGACAACGGGTTTTTTTCCAACAAGCCTTACAAGGGGCTCTAGGAACTCTGAGTGGTTGTTTGAACAACGAGTTACATTTACGTACCATCAGTGCCAATATTGGCATCTTGGGGGCGATGAAAGAAATAACTGATTAGTCCTTCTACTCTAGGTATCATTTTTTTTCAAAATGAAATGAATTAAGAAATACTCATGGTAACCAGCCGAGCCGACGAAATTAGTAATATTATCCGTGAACGTATTGAGCAATATAATAGAGAAGTAAAGATTGTAAATACCGGTACTGTAAGTACTGCAAGTAGGCATTGGCATTGCTCGTATTCATGGTCTTGATGAAGTAATGGCGGGTGAATTAGTAGAATTTGAAGAGGGTACGGTAGGGATTGCTCTGAATTTGGAATCAAATCAAATAATGTCGGTGTTGTATTAATGGGCGATGGTTTGCTGATACAAGAAGGAAGTTCTGTGTAAAAGCAACAGGAAGAATTGCTCAGATATACCCGTGAGTGAGGCCTATTTGGGTCGTGTTGTAAATGCCCTGGCTAAACCTATTGATGGTAGAGGTGAAATTTCAGCTTCTGAATATCGGTTAATTGAATCTCCGCTCCAGGTATTATTTCACGACGTTTCAGTACGAGCCTCTTCAAACGGGGCGAGCCTCTTCAAACGGGGCTTATTGCTATTGATTCTATGATCCCTATAGGACGTGGTCAGCGAGAATTAATTATTGGGGACAGACAGACCGGTAAAACAGCAGTAGCAACAGATACGATTCTCAATCAACAAGGCCAAAATGTAATATGTGTTTATGTAGCTATTGGTCAAAAAGCATCTTCTGTGGCTCAGGTAGTGACTACTTTCCAGGAAAGGGGGCGATGGAGAAATGAGAGCACCGGTCGGTAAGCGAACTGAAAGATTGGAAGAATTTCATTTTCTCGTCCACAAATAGGAGTTAACCTAGTGAAGCCTAGAAGGATTCTCTTGAGTCATTGTATATTAATACAGAAATAAGTAGTTCAAATAGCTGCTCCAGCGAAGACTTTAGATGCGGACATAGCTCATGGCGAAAGGCCTTGAATCACCCCTTTCCATTCCATTGGGTCTAGCAGGCAAGAGGGGAGGATGCTATCCTATTATGCTATGCCCCAGTTGCAGCGGTGCCGAGATGCCGGGGATAAAGTACTAGTTCGCTTAGTCAATCTTTTGCCTACATCTCTAGCTGCACAAGGCCAGTATGTGAATACTTGGAGAGTGCAGTACAAGGTAGGCGGTCTTTGCTGCTTTGCTTGGTTTATAAGCTCGCTCGTAAGGCGAGGATAAGCAGTTCTATCGGAGTCTCGATTCGCGTCAATCTGTACATGCTGGCCGGGCTAAATATGCAAGCATTTGAGGACTAAAACCTCCATTTAGGGACCGAGGGCTGTGAAGCATGCTGGGAATGAGGTAAGGACCTCTTCTCTCTGACGTAGCCAAAGTGAGAACCATTCGACCGAGGTCGAGATCTAAGCCGGTCCATAGCACAGGTGCTGCAGTGAAAGATTCCGCCGTAGCTAGATGCCTTGAAGAAAGAGCAAAAAGACTCAGTCCATGGCTCCAGTCAAAATGGCCCTTCCCTCCCTGAAAGCCCTGATCGTAGACCGCCCTTTTCCATTCTTTTTCCAATGAGGAGTCTGACCGATGAACCTTGGGAGCATCCCGGGCAAGATCTATGGCTTCAGCTGCGGCTAAGCGAACTACCTATTTATATATTCTATAGAAGTTAATATGAGAGAAAAAGCTCTTCTTTCACATAGTGGGAGGCTGGCCTTCTCTCTTCCCAATTCTCCCAATGAGACCTCTTTCACTCGGACGACCCAGAGGACTTTAATAAAGCCCCCTTTTGCCTCATCACGATCTCCCGGTGAAGTAGCGGCTCCCTCCTATTACTATTTCTGGGGTGGAGTCGAAGCTATGGCACCAGAAAGTCAAAGAGATTCCTTCCTGAACCACTCGTGTAGTCTTCTTCCTGCCTCCCAGTTAGGCCCTATCTCGCTTTCCAAGTCTCATTTGGATGAGGCGCCGGCGCTACTAAATGCAACTCTCATTTCAACATTCTTCTCTATTGGCCCTTCCTTCTCTATCTGCCTAGAGAACCTCTCTTTCCCTACAAGGCACTAGAAGGTCGACCCCACTTTCCACACTATGTTGACTTTACTCCTGAGCCCAGTCATTCCCCGCCACTCTTTCACACAGCATCGAGGGCTTTTTCATAAGAAGCAGCACTCTATTGTCCACTTCGATAGCTTTCAAGAGTCTCTTTCATACATCGTTCCGGGGTCTCCCTCCAGATGGCCTCTTGGTCTTCCCCCACTTCGACTCACCAAGGAGAAGGTAAGTACTGTTATATCGTTTCTTCTGAAGTGATATAGATCAATGCCTGGATTGGGGGGGGCGTCGGCCCACGGGAAAACATTTGCAGATGCGACCATGAATCGAACCAGATCGAAACATTCAGCTGTCGACGGACAAACTTTGCCGGAACGTCGACCGCAAACGAAGGATGGCCAGGCCCCGGTTCCCAGGGTTAGGGTATTCCCTATTATGAGCCTACTCAGATCAGAACTAAACTGGTTGATTCTCTTTCGCCTATCGGCCGGCCGGCTTTAAGCAACCTTCGCATTTCCTGCTGAGATCCCAAGTCTCCAAGTGGGCCCTCTTGGCCAACCACGACCTTGGCTTTTTAGAGAATCCCGCTCCTGTGTCGTAGGACTTGTAGCTCGGCAGTCCACCGGGTGGGTTTGTTTATCCTTCCAGTTTCGAGTGTCTTCTTGGATAGTTATAGCGGCCCATAGGCGCGAGATGTACCTTGTGGGGGGGGGCGGCGGTCCCCTGGACATAGTCCTTTCAGGCAGTGGCCGTTTAGTCCATGGTCCATTGGATGGTCGGTGCAAGGCCAGAAATTGGAACACATTG
>JAINUW010000057.1:119453-124453 GCA_020205615.1 Panax quinquefolius
TGAACTTTTAGGCTAATTAAAAGCCAAAACAAAAGCCAAATATCGGCATGTAACTGAGAAAGATGGGATTCGGTCAACAAACAAAGGAAATTAAAACACTCCCTTCTTTCTGTCGACAATGATGAAAACCAGATCGAACTCTAAAGTAAAGCCTTTCACTTCATTGTTCAAGCTCTTGAACATAGGTTGAGTTCATACATTATGAATGCTTTCCTATTCAAGACATACTACCAATTCCTTTGAAGCTACTACCGAAGCTGGCTTGCTTGTTTTGGTTACCGGTTGGGGTTTTGAAACCAGAGAAAGAAGATCCGGTTGGGCTTTCTAGCGATGGGAGATTAGTCACCGGAAAAGAAAAGGGAACTGGGTCGATCTATTCTATGGCGAAGCATCCAAAGTCTCACGATCACAGGTGAAGCTGGGCTACATCCTTTACCGGGCATCCATTCATTCAAATGTCCTATCACCAGGCACCTGAACTACCTCGATCCGAGACGCCCAATTCCCCTCCTTCCGACCTGGCTAGCCGCACAACTTATACTGGTATGGCTGGTCCGGAAATGCCAATTGATTCGGTACGATCTGGTGGATTCTTTCCCCTTGATTCCACCTCTACTTCCACGGCGGAGTCAATCAATCTATCGAAGCGACTCACACTCATCCCTTGGCGCCTCTCCTATTCGTGCAAAGGGGCGGCTACTGTGAGATGTTCCAATTCGTTATCCCGTCAATAGCTGCTTGCTCTGGCTGGGTTATTTCCTTCCCTGCCGAAGCGTACCTTCCATTCTTCATCAATAACCAAGCACTAGCACGGAGATCCAATGCGACCCGCTTCCTTCACTTTCAAGGAGACTCGCCGCTGTGCTTGAAGCGCTATTGCTTATCCCAAAACGTCAACTCGGGTGGGCTAGCCACATTAGTTGCACTCGCTGGCAGGTCCGGGAGTCGTCATTAAATTCCTTATCCCGAGCAGGGCGAATGATCTCTTTTGACAAGGTATCCGAAAGACCTTGATCATAGGTGAAGCTGCTCAGCTACCTCCGGGCATCCGCCCAATGCAAAATGCAAGAAGACCCATTGCTCAGTCATAGATGAAGCTCGGCTATTTATGCGGATGGACGTACCTCGGACTTCCTTTCAATTGATTGATTCGGGAAGGGCACAATCCCCTTTTGTCGAGGGATATGCGTTAAGAGCATATAGCTTGGTCGGCATTTCCTTCTCAATAAAGCCTGTTGTCCTGCCCGGCACAGAGCCTGTATGGAGCTCCGTATTCCTCTAGGCATTCCTTCAGGCGCAAGTCTATCGATGTTCACCTACGCAATTAGATGGGATCCCTTGCCATCAGCTACCAAGCAATAATATCTATGCGATCCATCCGTCCGTCTGCCCCTAGGCACGGTAGTTCTATGCCGCATACAGGAGTCACCTAGTGAGCCTAGTCGAATCAGAATCATCATAGAGAAAGAAGACTTTTCGAAAGATTCTAAAATTACATAAGAGAAGAAAAGAAAACGAAGCTCAGACAGCATAAGATCAGCAGAAGTGGGAGAAGGGGGAATTTTCGAAGAAACGATACAATCAATACATTTCTCTCCCTCCTCTCTATATTCTCCGAGATTTCACTTTCTCTCGGGGTTCTGTTCCAGCCAATCCTAAGTGCTTTGATAGCGTGCCAGCCGAGCGACTAGCTTTCAGGTAATATGCATTTCCTGTCCTAAGGTCAGCAAGTAGGTAAGCAGAAAGATTTCCCAAGGTAGCAAACAAGAGGGACTTTAGGCAAGCAGGTTCTCTTTTATTTGCCAAGTCGGGCAGGATAGTCAAGTAAGAAAGGAATGTTCGGCTTACGGCTTCTTTCTCTCTTCTAACTCATATATTCTATTATGAATCAAACTCACCCTTGGCCTTCTTCTCCTCGTTTTCATTGGGTTACGAAGGAGCTAAGATTCGGCTAGCTTTTAGCTTGGAGTGGAGTAGCCAGGAAGAGGCACCGAGGAAAACTCGACCGGAAGATCCGCTAACCTAAGCGCCCACGAAGAGAGATTTCGAATACTGAACTAAGTAGGTAGTAGGCCTTCAACCAACCTACTTTTTTTTTTTTTTTTTTTTAAAAACAGAAAACGAAATGTAAGCTCTCGCTTTCTTATGCCTTTCCATTCGCCGTTGAAGAAAGAAAAGACAACTGTCCGAACCTTGAAATAGATTGACTTTCTTACTGCTACGGCTATGGCTATATCATAAATGGATTGATTCATGGTATTTTCTTTTATCCGGGCGAAGCTCCATGGATTGATTCCCGTAAGAGGCAACATCACCTTTCCTGTGTTCTCAATGAGAAATCAACTAAGGCAAATAGCCGGCACATCCCAGGGTTAGGGTCAAGGGTTCGGTCGAGCACCAACTATCGTTGCCCTCATCTAGTGAGGATTTTTATAGGTAGGTATCATCCCTCTTACAGTCCTACCTTCAAGTAGCTTCTTTCTTTTTAAGAAGGGTGGAGAGCTTCTTCCTTTCCATTTTCAATTCCTTCTTTTCGTTTTAGTTGGAACAATCCGAATTCTCATTGTAAACGCTATCTATGTGTGGATCTCGGGGGTTGCCTTTTATCCGGAAGTCGAATGGAGGTTTGTGGGGCTTGCCCCTCCATCAGTTGATAAATAGAGTTCCGTCCGAGGCGTGGGTTGGGAAAGGAAGTCAAGCCATTTAGCTCTTCCTTCTACTCGCTAGCGGGAAAGGAAGTAGATGCGTACTTAACACACACTTCACTCAGAAGTGAGAAATGGACAAGAGTCGAATCGTGGAAGAGAATGCATTCGGAAAACCCGCTTCCTTAGTGAGAGTTCCGGGTTACCGGCTTGGATGTTCATTCCCAACATGGTTTAACTCCTAGTTACTACTTTGGAGGAGAGTATTTGGTATATTTAAGAGCATCATCATCTGCAGACAAAGATGAAGGGGGTCTTTCTAGCCTTTTTATTCTTGTGCCTATGTGTGCGTGTGGGTACGCCTGTATGCCTGTTCGCTTGTGTTCGTATGCCGGTGTCGGTGTCGTTGCTGTGTTCGGTCGGTACTTTCCTGTATCTTAGGAACCTTAGGATCCTTGTATGAAAAGTGTTTTTCCTTCAAGAACTGTTAGTGAAAGAAGGAATTCCTGCTTAGATTAAGCCAGTACTACTTTTTATAGAGGAAGATAGGACAGTAATAGAGAGAATCAACTACTACAATACTGGCATTCATCTCTTCTATGAGCAAAACTCTTTGTATGGGCATTATTCTTTACAATAATCTTTTTTTGAATCAAATCAGAATGTTGAAGCAAATTCAACATCGAGCTAGGACTATAGCTCAGTCATTCAATCACAGTAGTAAGGAAACAGAAAACGAAATGTAAGCTCTCGCGAGAGCGAAAGCGAGAGCTAGCTCTACCTTTGCTTCTGGCTTTAATGCATGCGCTCGAACATGGACTCAATCTCGATCCACGCCTAGATTTGCCATTGAATTCGCTGCTGGAACTTAGTCAGCTACATTCTTAAACTACTGCTACCTTCCTTTCCGCTGCTTTCTCTGCTGGTGGTTCCGGAAAAACCTCAATTGGTGCTTCTCACTGTTATGCTGTGGGGTAAGCTGCTCCTGCAGGCACGGGATCTTCTATTGATATAAAATTTGTGACTTATAGCTTTGCCACGAGGTCTGCTGCTAGCTTGATTTATATGCCTCTATTGCTTCAACCGAGTAAACCGTTGCTCTTGCTCTTGTCTATGCTTCCTCTTTTTTTCATGCAATAAAAAAACCCTTTGCCAAATAGAGGCTGAAAAAAGCTTCTATTTATAGGCGTTGGAGGCCCTTAACCCTTTTATTAGTAAGATAGGTTGTCTTGGTTCCGTAACATGGATCATTTCAAACCTGGCTTTTCATGAATATTGAACCCCATCCACTATCTTTTAGTGCGCTGAATCCGTACGGATTTGAGTACGAACCCCTCAAAGCCTTCTTCCGAACTTGCCAACAAAAGCAGATCGGTCTCTATCAAAA
Organism: Panax quinquefolius; assembly: GCA_020205615.1. Taxonomy (NCBI): domain Eukaryota; kingdom Viridiplantae; phylum Streptophyta; class Magnoliopsida; order Apiales; family Araliaceae; genus Panax; species Panax quinquefolius. Next base: position 123,486 of record JAINUW010000057.1, read on the forward strand.
AATCAAAGGCTAGAGAGAAGAGGGGCTTGGGGCTACATCAACTACTACGGTATAAGGTTTTGTGGCAAAATACTCTATTATCAACACATCCTATTACGCGGCAATTACCACAGTTAGGAGATGTCCTCTTCTCTTAATAGCGAGAGCATCTTAATAAGTGAAGTGGTAGCAGACGGTCTTTCAGCAACAGAAACGGATTTGGTAGCATAAGTTATCCCTCTAGTGAAGCCTATTTGCAGCTTTCATCCTTCTTTTTCCTTACCGGTAATTCAATGGGTGATTCAGTTCATCATACGGATTGCTTTTTAGAGCAAAAAGGATTCCACTTCGACGAAGGCTACTTTCGGAACTTCAATCATAGCCCTCAGTCACCCGGGTCAAAGTCTTCTCATCCAAGATGGAGTCTGAATTTCCTGTTTCATCAAGAAGTTTGTCTATCCTCTCTATCTGATATGGTAATGAAGGACGTCTTCCTTCAGACAGACTCTCGCAGCAAAGATGGAGATTGGCCTCAGTCTCTTCTTGACATGCTAGTGACTCCACAGCTACCGACCTGGAGTCTTCCTTAGATTCAATCCCTAGCACTCCATCTCACTGTGTAAGAGAAAGGCGAATCCAATCCGAAAGACAAGAAAGAAGATAAATCCTACAATTTCAATCTCATCGACAGAATTCGTGAAAGAGAAGAGAAATGAAGGGCGAGATGGCTAATGGGGAGGGGGAAATCCTTGCATGGTAACACAACGTCTAAGGCCCAGCGGGGGCTATCAATTTGAAGGCGCTCTTCTAACGAAGCAGATGCAATTGTACAATCCTTCAAATCTAGAGGGTGCGAATCAACGATTGACCGACTCACAGGATCTTGTTCAGTAAGTCAAAGGGCCGTCGTCTGATTGAGCTATCACGGGCTAGCAAAGCAATAGCTTACCACCCTGCTATAACATGCTTCAAGCAAAAGAAGAAGAGAA
>JAINUW010000203.1:0-68479 GCA_020205615.1 Panax quinquefolius
ATTTTATCAATAAAGATTTAAATTTTGTTTAAATAATTTTTTTTAATATTATGGTGTGAATTTAAGAGATAATATTATAGTCAGGTAGTAGATTTATAAATTTTGCAAAGTATGCAAGTGGTTATATTATATTCGATTGGCTCTGGGAATATTCTTGGCTTAGCAGGAATATTCGCATAACTACCAATCATTGGTGGACCCCATAATGTAATTATTCATTTGATCGAGAAAACGACAAAAAAATATTTTATCAAATAACTACGGAAGTTTTACCGCTGATATCGCTGAACTACTCTCAGAGTAAAAAGTAAAGAAGAATACGTGTGGTCGCATAAAAAAGACACCAGATTGATTATCGATGCTTATGTGAGAAGTCACCGCTTTGATTCCATTATCATTTATTAATAATATGAATTATTATAATGATAACGACGCTTTTGTTTTATTCAGATTATTAACGTAATAAAATGTAAACATCTTTTTATATAAAATGTAATACTTTATTAAAGTTATTCTATAAAATAATATATTATATTTTATTATATAGTGTCGCATAAGGTTTGCATGTATATGTTTCAGTATAAGATAAGTATAAATGTCAGATAAAAATGTTTTTATATAAATAGAATATATTATATTTTATTTAAAAGATTTTTTTTTAAATATGGACCGCCGATTAAAGTAAATCAAACTGGACCGCTCATGGATTAATTACTATGCATTCCATTTTCCTATAAAATAAGCTCATTCCTTCATTATTTCTTATTTAATTCATCAAACTCTCTAGAGAGAAATTATATAGAGAAGTTTATAGAGAAAAATATATAGAAAGAAAGAAGAAGAGTAAGAGTACTTCACTACTTGATATTCACTACTTTTCTTTACTATAGGTATTATTATTTTTATCTGTAAGGGTGTTATTATTCTTCTTCTTCGAAGAGAACTTCGTTATTCCATTCATTATTATTCGCGTTGAATAACTCGTAAAAGTGGTATACCCTATACATAACCCATACCCTATACTTGGTGAAACGCCATGATACCCTATACTTGGTGAAATCCTTATGTTATTCCATTCTTATTATTCTCATTGAATAAACTCAGATACGCTAATCCCTTACTTGGTATACTTCGTTATGACATTCTTTATTATTCGCTTGAACATCCCGTCTCAGGTGTTTTACACCCGACCGGTTCCGCTTTTTTATTATTTTCGCTGAACATATCGTTCTGGTGTTTTACACCGACCGGTTCCGCTTTTTATCATTCTCGCTGAATATCCTATTCGTGTTTTACACCGGATCCGGTTCCATCTTTATTATTATTCGTTGAACATCCTCCCGCTTGTGTGAATTTCACCGACCGTTCCGTTATTATTATTCTCGTTGAATAACTCGCCTGGCGCAAGCACCGCATGCACGGTGATTTCTTTTTGTTATTCCATTCTTTATTATACCCAAATGGTTAAAAACTTGACTTCTATACTCCATGAAATTAGTAGAATATCCTCGATATTAATGTTTCATCCAAAGATTTTCATGGAAATATTCTTCCGATCATTCTTGAATTTTACTCTACAAAACAAAGATCATGTCGACAATTTGGACGTTAATAATTCATGGATTAAATAATTTTGAACTTGTTTTATTGAATTATTATGTCATTGTCATCATCCTCATGTTATATTATGTTATCTTCGCTTACGCAAGATAGATGAACTTAGTATGATTATGACTGTGGATCATTCTAGAGATAATCACGACTTTGATATAAATGATGTGACAAAAGTCCTCAAAGGGTCTGTCAGAATGCGTTGATGGATAGTTTTTGGTATGATTATGACTGTGGGTGATTCTAAGATAGTCATGACCATCGATAATTTGATGAAAATCCTCGACCGTGGTATGTGGATGATTAGATGTGGTGGTTTATTTATTGTCGAGTCTCAAATGATAAAAATTGATGAAAACCTTTAAAACCTAAAAAGATAGTAGATTTTATTTCTACTTGACTTTTTTAATGGATCGTGATATTCACCGCAGCTTAAACCGGTTGTCTATTGTATTTTATCGCTTTAACATCGTCAAGGCTAATGATAATTTATTCTCGCATTATCTTAGTCATAATATTTCATCGGGCTAGTTGAGCTCACCCTTTCTTTCTTTCACCGTTTTCTTCGTGAAATGAGAACATAGCCGGGATTTAGCTCTGGGAACGTAAGTAATGGTCCGTCCAGAGGATAAGATTAGTAGTCCTCACTATTCGTGAAATAAAGTGTGATAATAGTTGTAATGAGGACTCCTTTCGAGTTTCAGATAATATCTAGTAGACAATATTTGTATTCAATTCAAACTCACAGCTTTACGTATATCGTATATATACTACGCTTATATTAGTAAGTCAGATTTCAATTTATGTACCATGTAAGTGGCGACCCAAGACGGGTGACGATACCTAATTTTGGGGGCGCCACAACTGGTATCGTAGCTTAGGATACGATCCCCCGCCAAGATGTGAGATAAGAACTAGTAGGAGGGGAGAGACGGGGAATTCTTCGCTAGATGACCTACCTAAATTTATTTGGTATTTAATGGGCTCATATGTATATATAGATGGATAATATGTGATATGTTAATTAACCCTTGTTTTGTGACAAAGTTGTTGAGAGAATGCATCCTAAAAATGCCGAGATAAGCAATGAAGCACATGAGAGTGTTGATTCAATTTCAAACAAAAGGTAACGACCAACAACACGATAATAATCATATCGGTGGCAACGGCTATCGTAACAATGATAACCATCGGGGGGGAAATTATCATGTTAAGAATGGTAACCACTTCACTATGGTAATCACGGCAAAGATAATAGAAGTGGAAATTGCAAGAAGAGAAGGTCATTTAGCTCAATTTTGTTGTGCAGCACCAAAGTCAAGTCCACTGGGATAGTGGCACCAAAGGTGGATATGGAAAAAAACAAAGTTGGTGGTTTTGAAGAAGAGCATTTTTCACGACTTCAAAAAAGTAGTAAACCGAACGGTTAGTACAAGTTAGTTAATTATAAATTGTAAGTCTATACCTTATAAGATACCTGCTTCTACCCATTATTTTATCTCTCTTGTTATGCTCAACGCTTAAATTTGACCCGAGAAGTTAGACTTTGATTTATCTGGTTGAAACTTCGCTAAGAGAAGCCTTCATATCGCTCCACTATTTTATTAATCTTGTTTGATTCAAATAAACACTTTCACGCTATTCGTCGATCTTATCTCTTTGAAAATACTTGCCTTTGAGGTGATTTTAGGAATCAATTGGTTAACTACTCATCATTCTTTTTGTAAGGTTGTTAGCTTTTATATTCATAACCAACCGTTATACTAATTCAAAGTAACCAAATCCTAAAGTTAATCATCGTTATATCAAGCCATAAGTAAAGAGCCCCCGAACCTTTCGTTGTTGACTTCCTTGTGTGGAATGCACCAAGCCGATTTTTTCAGAGGCTTACATCGTGAATGAAGATGGCAAGTTTATAGGTATCATTGTGAGGTGCTATCTAGTTAAGGGATGTAAGTCACATTGGTATCAATGTGACGACTATCCAAGTCTTGGATGAGAGTAACAGCTTTGAATGATATTTCTATTATTAAAAATTTCGACGATTCTTGAAGATTTTCTAGCCTACCCTAGAGCGTGAAATCGAATTTTGTATCAACCCCAAAGAAAAAACCCATTTCTTAAACCTCAAATATTTCTTCAACTAAAATGGATGCTTTACGTGGTTTATGATGAAAGTCATAATAAAAGCATTGGACTAATGAAAATCATGGGTATTCGAAGTATTAGTAAGTTTTATGATGAGTTATGTTGGTTAGTATGTGAAAACATGAAAGTTTCTTAGAAATCACAAAGAGTTGAAAATCGATTTTGGTGAAAAACGAATATGAAATTCAATTGACCATATCTCCTATTATATTTTGAATTTTTGAATGTGGTCAAGTCCTAGAGTTAGATCTATGAGTTACCTAACTAATCCAAGTGGAATTACTGGAAAAGGTGTTGTAGATTTTGTGTGGACTGATTTTAGCAAAGGAGTGCAAAGCTGCAAAAACCGAAAAAAAAAGCTATCGCCATGATTTTAGAGGGGCTGTTTTGGCCACTTAAATTATGAGAAAATTCTGGCCTTTTGGGACATGAAGGTATATGGTATAAAGTACCTCCTGTCCAAAAATGAGCTCATTCTCGACTTTAAAATGAGCAAGTTATGACTATTTCAATATTTAGGTTTTTCCGATTTAAAACGCTATAACCTGAGTTCTATAACTCCGATGACCATGAAATTTAAACTAGAAGCTCACGTTAACATGTGTAAGGTCCTGCCAAGATTTGGGAATTTTTGGAGTTAAACTTGAGGTAGCTAATTTCTTAAGGAATTAATTAGAAATTGATTTTGAAAAAATAGTAAATGAATTTTAAAATTCGAGAAAAATATATTTTCATTATGGGACTATATTATGCTAAATCCCGTAAAAGAAATATTTTGGGACTGATTTGGTATTTTTCATGAAAATAGTTTAGTTACTTAATATATGAGTTAAATATGTTATGTGAAGTAACAAAGTTGAAAAAATAGGATTTTATGGCTAGAGAATCCTATATAGTAGTATATGCATATTTTTTTGATGAGGATTTGATAATTGGTGATGATATTTTATGAGTATGGCATTTTGAATGATTAAATGCATTATATGGTAAAGCGTAAACAATTAAGATAAATTGTTTATAAATTTAAGAAGTGATTAAAATATTGTTATAATATTAATGATATTAGATTATGAGATTATTAATGATTGATAACATGGGGATATTCTGAACTCGGATAAATTATATTATAAATGTTTAATATTTATCCTTTATCTCATTTGATCGATTCTTTATATCATTATCCTCACGCTTATATTACGTTGAAAGTCATCTCGTGGTCTCGTAGAATATAGATAGATGGACTTCTTGTATGATTATGACTGTGGATTGTTCTAAGATAATCATAACCGTAATTGAAAACACAATTATCTTCGTCAGTAGTGCATGGATAATTTGTGGTCGTGATACTAATGAATACACAATTATCTTCGTCAGAAAGTGTATGGATAATTTGTGGTCGGATACTAATGAATACACAATTATCTTCGTCGTAGTGTATGGATAATTTGTGGTCGGATACTAATGAATACACAATTATCTTCGCCGAATAAAGTATGGATAATTTGTGGTCGTGATAATGAATACACAATTATCTTTCGTCACAAGTATGGATAATTTTCGTAATGAATACTAATGAATATGGATAATTTGTGGTGTATGGATAATTTGTGGTCGGATACTAATGAATACACAATTATCTTCGTCAGAAGGTATGGATAATTTGTGGTCGTCGGATACTAATGAATACACAATTATCTTCGTCAGAAGGTATGGATAATTTGTGGTCGGATACTAATGAATACACAATTATCTTTCGTAGTGTATGGATAAATTGTGGTCGGATACTAATGAATACACAATTATCTTCGGCCGTAGTGTATGGATAATTTGTGGTCGGATATAATGAATACACGATTATCTTCGCCGTAGTGTATGGATAATGGTCGTGATACTAATGATCGGATTCGTAAAAGATATGGATAATTTGTGGTCGGATACTAATGAATACACGATTATCTTCGTCAGTAAGTATGGATAATTGTGGTCGGATAATGAATACGAAATTATCTTCGTCAGAAGGTATGGATAATTCGTGGTCGTGATACTAATGAATATCCTCGCCCCAGAAGTGCAGTGGATGATTCGATGATATGGATTAATTATCGAAATGAGTCTCAAAGAATGAAATATTAATTCATGGATGTGGTAAAAGTCATCTTCGTCAGAGTATCGATCGATAGACTTGGTATGATTACGACCAAGGATTATTTTAAGATAATCACGATCAGATTGAAAAAACACTAATATCCCTCGCCAAGAAAGGTATGGATAATTCGTGGTCGTGATACTATTATTGTCGAAGTCTCAAAGATTATTGGTTTTTTAGCTTATATATCTTGTATATCTTTTGGCTCAGAGTAGTAAAAGATGAATTGTTAATGAATATCTTCGCCGGATTGCAAAGATGAATTTAATATTTTTAAACGATAAAGGTATTCAAGGTATCCTCACCTCTTTATCATACTGTGTACGCATTCTAATTTCGAGGGCTTAAATTCCATAAGGAGGGAGATCAGGAGACCCTTGATTTTATCAATAAAGATTTAAATTTTTTTGTTAAATAATTTTTAATATTATGGTGTGAATTTGAGATAATATTATATATGTGGGTAGTATTTATAAATTTTGCAAAGTATGCAAGTGGTTATATTATATTCGATTGGTCTGGGAATATTCTATTGCTTAGCAGGAATATTCAGATAACTACCAATCATGGTGGACCCCATAAATGTAATTATCATTTGATCGAGAAAACGACAAAAATATTTTATTGAAAAATAACTATGAAGTTTTACCGTTGATATCGCTGAACTACCTAGTAGTAAAAGTAGTACAAGAATACGTGTGGTCGCATAAGAAGACACCAGATCGATTATCGATGCTATGTGAGAAGTCACTCGCTTGATTCCATTATCATCGATTAATAATATGAATTATTATAATGATAACGACGCTTTTGTTTTATTCGTATTATTAACGTAATAAAATGTAAACATCTTTTTATATAAAATGTAATACTTTATTAAAGTTATTCTATAAATATAATATATTATATTTTATTACGATATTGTCATATATAATGTTTTCAGATAAGTTGTTTTTCGATAAGATTGATAAATGTTGTTTGCATAGTAAAATGTTTTTATATAAATAGAATATATTATATTTTATTTAAAAGATTTTTCTTTTAAATATGGACCGCCGATTAAAGTAAATCAACTGGACCGCTCATGGATTAATTACTATGCATTCCATTTTCCTATAAATAAGCTCATTCCTTCATTATTTTTTTCATTAATTCATCAAAAACTCTAGAGAGAGAAATTATAGAGAGTTTATGAGAGAAAAATATATAGAGAAAGAAGAAGAGTATTCGCTACTTCACTACTTTATATTCAAAGGTCTTTTTTACTAGTAGGGTGTTATTATTTTCAGAACTTCGTTATTCAGTTATTATTCTTTCTTAGAACTTCGTTATTCCATTCATTATTATTCTCGTTGAATAACTCGTAAAAGTGGTATACCCCTATACATAACCTCGATACGCAGATACCCTATACTTGTGAAACTTTATGTTATTCCATCGCTTATTTATTATTCATTGAATAACTCAGATACGCGAAATCCCCTATACCTATACTTGGTGTTATTCTTTTATTATTTCGCTGAACATCCCGTCTCAGGTGTTTTACACCGACCGGTTCCATTTTTTTTTATTATTCTCATTGAACATCCTCGCTCTCAGGTGTTTTACACCGACCGGTTTCTTTTTTATCATTCTCGCTGAATATCCTATTCCGTGTTTTACACCGGATCCGGGTTCCATCTTTATTATTTCGTTGAACATCCCGCTTGTGTGAATTTCACCGACCGTTCCGTTATTATTATTTCGTTGAATAACTCGCCTATGCTAAGGCACCGCATGCACGGTGATTTCTTTTGTTATTCCATTCTTTATTATACCCAAATTGGTTAAAACTTTGACTTCTATACTCCATGAAATTAGTAGAATATCCTCGATATTTCATGTTTCATCCAAAGATCTTTTCATGGAAATATTCTTCCGATCATTCTTGATTTTTACTCACAAAACAAAGATTATGTCGACAATTTGACGTTAATAATTCATGGATTAAATAATTTTGAACTTGTTTTTATGAATTATTATGTCATTGTCATCATCCTCATGTTATATTATGTTATCTTCGCTTACGCATAGATGAACTTAGTATGATTATGACTGTGGATCATTCTAAGATAATCACGATTTGATATAAATGATGTGACAAAAGTCCTCAAAGGGTCTCAGAATGCAAGTTGATGGATAGTTTTTGGTATGATTATTGACTGTGGGTGATTCTAAGATAGATAGTCACCACCATCGATAATTTGATGAAAATCCTCGACGCGTGGTATGTGGATGATTAGAGATGGTGGTTTATTTATTTGTCGAGTCTCGCCGATGAAAAAATTGATGAAAACCTTTAAAACCTAAAAGATAGTAGATTTTATTTTCTACTGACTTTTTAATGGATCGATATTTCACCGCAGCTTAAACCGGTTGTCTATTGTATTTTATCGCTTAACATCGTTCAAGGCTAATGATAATTTATTCTCGCATTATCTTAGTCATAATATTTCATCGGGCTAGTTGAGCTCACCCTTTCTTTTCACCGTTTTCTTCGTGAAATGAGAACATAGCCGGGATTTAGCCTGGGAACTAAGTAATGGTCCAGAGGATAAGATTAGTAGTCCTCACTATTTCGTGAAATAAAGTGTGATAATAGTTGTAATGAGGACCTTTCGAGTTTGTATAATATCTAGTAGACAATATTTGTATTCAAACTCACGCTTTATGTCGATTGCATATACTACGCTTATATTAGTAAGTTGTATTTGAATTTATGTACCATGTAAGTGGTACCCAAGATGGGTGACGATACCTAATTTCGGTAGATGTGAAAAAGATGAATTGATGAATATCTTTGCTTCGTAATGCAAAGATGACCGATGTTGAATATTTAGCCAAATTCAGAAAAGATGAATTATTGATGAATATCATTCGCTCAGAATGCAAAGATGACCGATGTTGAATATCTTTTGCTTCAGAAGCAAAAGATGAATTATTGATGAATATCTTTTCGCTCAGAATGCAAAGATGACCGTTGTTGAATATCTTTAGCCCAGTAGAAAAGATGAATTATTGATGAATATCTTTGGCTTGTAATGCAAAGATGTCCCGTTGTTGAATATCTTTAGCTTTCAGTAGTGTAAAGATGAATCTGTTGATGAATATCTTCGCCCGTGGTAAAAAGATGAATTTATTAGTATGATTATAAACAGAATCGTGATTTGGTATAACCATGATCTTTGATGTTTCTGTAAAGACAAGTGATGAAAATTATCTTTGTCTCGGATGAGGAAAGGAATTTAGAACTACAATTACGATTATGAAGTTATACATATGATTGTGGGAAGTGAATTGTTGATTGATGTTACAGGATAAAACATTGTTGGTGGATTTTTAACACGGAGAAGATAATAGATTTTATAGTCTATTCGACTCTTCTAATGGATCGCTTTCATTCACGCAACTATGGTTGAAAAGTTTTATCATCTACCATATGTTCTAAATCGATTTATTATCGATGAAGACTATTGATAATTTATTTATCTTTAGTCATAATATTTTTTATCGAAAGCTAGTCAGGTCACCCTTTTGTTTCACCCTTTGTTTCACAATTCCTTTCGTGTAATAAAAGTGTAGCCGGGTCGAGCCTGGGGGATACGAGAGGAATAGAGTGGTGGTCTATAGATGTTGAGGGTGAGGTGAATTTAACTTGGAAGGGTGTTTTGTCACTATCATACAAGATGTCTAATGACATACAACCTCGTGTTATCATAAGACATGGTGGTTGTGCTCATCCACTTGCCGAGTATATTTACAAGCACTACCTATATAATCTTGGTGTTTGTTTGGAGTATAATACCCACCATTAGAGACAAGTGGAGATAATGATATGTCAAGAGAAGACTCACCATTGGGAAGAATATGATAGTAATCTTCTCGCTTTTCTTTGGGGTTTATTGGGTCAACCAAGGATAATTTCGTGGCCATATGATATCTACCATAACCTAAAAAGCATGGCCTCCCACGTATACGAAGTTTTCTTGAGCACTTCCCAAAGATTCTAATTTCTAAAACAGCTTTTTTGACTATACCTTTATGTAAGGTGTCATTGTGACGCACAGTTGCTTGGTATATATTTGTATCCAAACTCACAAAGATATGTGTTGTTGTATTTTGCACCCACAATTGTTGTAATAAAGTTGTAGTTGTTTTTCGCACTATATATTTGGCGACTCGTAATGGGTTGGATGGAATGGACCTATTTTGGGGTTGTTACATAATATATTACCTCTCGATTGTGAGTCTTCCATCTATCTCATGGTCCTAATTTTATCAATAAAGATTTAAAAATTTTAAATAATTTTTTAATATTATGGTGTGAATTTGAGATAATATTATAGTCAGGTAGTATTTATAAATTTTGCAAAGTGCAAAAGTTATATTATATTCTGGGAATATTAGGAATGCAATATATATTATATATTTATGGGAATATTCATATAACTATCAATCATACCAATCATCAGGTGGACAACTCCAATCATGGTGGAATAATGTAATTATTTTGATCGAGAAACGACAAAAAATATTTTATCAAATAACTACATGAAGTTTTACCGCTGATATCGCTGAACTACTCTAAGAGTAAAGTAAAGTACAAGAATAATACGTGGTTGCATAATAAGAAGACACCAGATTGATCGATTATCGATGCTTATGTGAGAAGTCACCACTTTGATTCCATTATCACGATTAATAATATGAATTATTATAATGATAACGACGCTTTTGTTTTATTCAGATTATTAACGTAATAAAAATGTAAACATCTTTTTTATATAAAATGTAATACTTTATTAAAGTTATTCTATAAATGTAATATATTATATTTTATTACGATAATGTTGCATGTTGTTTTTGCATAAGTTTTGCATATAAGTTTGCATATGTTGTTTGCAGATAGTAAAATGTTTTTATATAAATAGAATATATGATATTTTATTTAAAAGATTTTGCTTTTAAATATGGACCGCCGATTAAAGTAAATCAACTGACCGCTCATGGATTAATTACTATGCATTCTATTTTCCTATAAATAAGCTCATTCCTTCATTATTTTTTTTTTAATTCATCAAACTAGAGAGAGAGAGAAATATATAGAGAAGTTATAGAGAGAAAATCTATAGAGAGAAAGAAGAAGAGTATTTCGCTACTTCACTACTTTGATATCCAAAAAGTCTTTTTTACTAGTAAGGGATATTATTTGTTGTAATTCGTAAGTGGGTGTTATTCTTTTCTTATTCATGAAGAGAACTTCGTTATTCCATTCATTATTATTCGTTGAATAACTCGTATAAAAGTGGTATACCCTATACATAACTCGTCAGATACGCCAGATACCCTATACTTGGTGAAACCTTATATTATTCCATTCTTATTTATTCTCATTGAATAACTCAGATACGCGAATCCCTATACTATATCTTGGTGATCTTCTTTCTTATTATTTCATTGAATATTATTATTCTGTTTGAATATCTCGGTTCTCGTTTTGTTTTACACCGAACATCCGGTTCCATTTTTTATTATTCCGCATTTATTATTATTATTCGCTGAATATCCCGTCTGTGTGTTTTACACCGGATCCGGTTCCATTGTTTATTATTCAAAGATTTATTATTCTCGTTGATCATCCGCTTGCGTGAATTTCACCCGACCCGTTCCGTTATTATTATTCTCGTTGAATAACCTCGCTGGCAAGTAAGCACCGCATGCACGGTGATTTCTTTTGTTATTCCATTCTTTATTATACCCAAATTGGTTAAAACTTTGACTTCTATACTCCATGAAATTAGTAGAATATCCTCGATATTCGTTTCATCCAAAGATCTTTTCATGGAAATATTCTTCCGATCATTCTTGAATTTTACTCTACAAAACAAAGATTTGTCGACAATTTGACGTTATTAATTCCTCGGATAAAATTATTTTTGAACTTGTTTTATTGAATTATTATGTCATCATCATCATCCTCATGTTATATTATGTTATCTTTCGCTTACGCAGCATAGATGAACTTAGTATGATTATGACTGTGGATCATTCTAAGATAATCACGGCTTGTTATAAATGATGTGATAAAAGTCCTCAAAGGGTTCGTAGAATGCAAATGATGGATAGTTTTTGGTATGATTATGACTGTGGGTGATTCTTCTAAGATAGTCATTAACCATTGATAATTTGATGAAAATCCTCGACCGTGGGTACATGTGGATGATTAGATATTGTGGTTTATTCATTGTCGAGTCTTAGTGATAAAAAATTGATGAAAACCTTTAAAACCTAAAAGATAGTAGATTTTATTTTCTACTGATTTTTTAATGGATCAGATATTCACCGCAGCTTAAACCGGGTTGTCTATTGTATTTTATCGCTTAACATTGTCAAGGCTAATGATAATTTATTTCGCATTATCTAGTCATAATAATATTTCATCGGGCTAGTCGAGAGCTCACCCTTTCTTTCACCGTTTCTTCGTGAAATGAGAATATAGCCGGGATTTAGTCTGGAAACGAGAGTAATGGTCCAGAGGATAAGATTAGTAGTAGTCCTCACTATTCGTGAAATAGTGTGATAATAGTTGTAATGAGGACCTTTCGAGTTTCAGATAATATCTAGTAGACAATATTTGTATTCAAACTCACGCTTATGTCGATATGTCATGCATGTTATATATACGCTATATATTAGTAAGTTGTATTTGAATTTATGTACCATGTAAGTGGCGTACCCAAGATGGGTGACGATACCTAATTTTGGGGGGGCCACAATTGGTATCGTAGCTTAGGATACGATCCCGCTAAGATGTGAGATAAGAACTAGAGGGGAGAGACGGGAAATTCTTTCGCTAGTAGATGACCTACCTAAGTTTATTTGGTATTTTAATTGGCTCACGTAGTATAGGATAATATGTCGTATGTCAATTAACCCTTTTTTTGTGGCAAAGTTGTTTGAAAATGGCATCCGAGAATGTTGAGAATAAGAATGGAGCACAGAGAGACCGCTGATTCTCCATGATCAATAATCGTGATAATGTGCAACATGATGGCGATAATCCTCCCGTAAACAACAACACCGATCAATCGATTTAACGATTTCAGACGCTTAAGAGTTTTTAGAATTCATGCAACATCAAAGCAAAAGCGACTTCGGCCCGCTCCAAAAGGTGGAAAACATGGAAACTCCCTCAAGGCCACCGCTAAACAATTCAAGGAGCCGGGACCACCGAGTTTAAGGGAGAGCCAAAACCACTTCGCAAGGTGAGAGACATGGATAAAGCAGACACCAAGATATTTGATGTCTGGGATGCTCCGAGGAGCAAAAGGTTCCTTTGCCGCCTTTTATGTCATATGGAGAGAGGCAGACATCGGTGGGAATCAGAAACGACTCAACTCATCAGATCAAGATATTCTGGGAGAAGTTCCAGAGTCGTTTCAACGACAAATACTTTCCGAAAGTATTCGCCACATGAAGGAGGTGGAGTTTATCAAGTTCGAACAAAACAATACGACCGTGTCGCAACACGAGGCAAAAATTTTTATGAGTTATATCACGTCACAGGCCCCATTTGGTGGATAATGAAGAGAGAATGACGCTAATGTTTTTAAGAGGTTTGAAGTCGAGATACGCCAACATCTTATTTTCATAAACCGTGTTTTTATTCAGATGTTGTAAATAGGGCTCGCTTAGTGGAGCGCGATAACGAAGTCAACGAACAACTAAAAAAGAGACCAAACAACAAAATTATAATACCAAATGAGAGTAGTCATCAAGCAATGACAACAAGCGTGGGGGGAATCAACACAGCCGATATGGTAACCACTTTTGGTGGTAATCGTGGCCAAAATAATAAGAATGGACATTTCAAGAAAAGGAGATTCAACAATGATGGAAAGACGCCAAGACCAAAGACCCTGTTGTTAAGGAAGGAGAAAGACCACCTATCATATGCTTCAAATGCGAGAGAGAGAGGACACATCATCGAATCGCCATGCCATCCAAAAAGCATGTTATAATTGTGGAAGAAGAAGGTCACTTAGCTCGATTTTGTTGCCATCAAGACAAATTCAACTAGGATGGAGGCACCAAAGGTCGCCCCATGCAAAAACCAAAGCCTAGAGTTTAAGAGAGAGTTTTTTTTTTTTTTTTCTCGTGACGAGGAACCCAATAAAATTATCACGTAAGTTAATCATAAGTTTCTCATAAGTCTATACCGTGTTAGAGATACCGTTCTACCCACTCTTTTTATTTCACCTAGTTGTGTTCAACGCTTAAATTTGACCAAGAAGTTAAACTTTGACTTATTGGTTGAAACTTCTAAGAGGAGCCTTCGCTATCGCGCTACTATTTTTAAATCTTGTTTGATTCAAATAAACATTTTCACGCTATTCGTCGATCTTATCTTTTTGAAAATATTTGCCTTTTGATGTGATTTTAGGAATCAATTGGTTAACTACTCATCATGCTTTTTTTCGTAAGTTGTTGTTAGCTTTTATATTCATAACCAACTTGTTGTGCGTAATTCAAGTAACCAAACTACTAAAGTCAATTATCATCATATCAAGCCATAAGTAAAGAGCCCCGAACCTTTCGTTGTTGACTTCCTTGTGTGTGGAATGCACCAAGCCCGATTTTTTCAGAGGCTTACATCGTGAATGAAGATGGCAAGTTTATAGGTATCATTGTGAGGTGCTATCTAAAGTTAAGGGATGTAAGTCACATTGGTATCAATGTGACGACTATCCAAGTCTTGGATGAGAGTCACAGCTTTGAATGATATTTCTATTATTAATAAATTTCGGCGATTCTTGAAGACTTCTTAGCCTACCTTAGAGCGTGAAATCGAATTTTGTATCGACCCAAAGACAAAAACCCATTTCTTAAACCTCAAATATTTCTTCAACTAAAATGATCTGCTTTACGTGGATTATGATGAAAGTCATAATAAAAGCATTGGACTAATGAAAATCATGGGGGTATTCGTGGTATTAGTAAGTGTTATGATGAGTTATGTTGGTTAGTATGTGAAAACATGAAAGTTTCTTAGAAATCACAAAGAGTTGAAAATCGATTTTGGTGAAAAACGAATATGAAATTCAATCGACCATATCTCCTATTATATTTTGAAATTTTGAGTGTGGTCAAGTCCTAGAGTTAGATCTATGAGTTACCTAACTAATCCAAGTGGAATTAATGAAAAGGTGTTGTAGATTTTTGTGTGGACTGATTTTAGCAAAGGAGTGCAAAGCTGCAAAAACCAAAAAAAGTCTGATGCCATGATTTTAGAGGGCTGTTTTTTGGCCACTTAAATTATGAGAAAAATTTTGCCTTTTTTTGGGACATGAAAGTATATGGTATAAAGTACCTCCTGTTCAAAAAAAATGAGCTCATTCTCGACTTAAAATGAGCAAGTTATGACTATTTCAATATTTAGGTTTTTTCCGATTTAAAAACGCTATAACCGAGTTCTATAACTCCGATGACCATGAAATTTAAACTCGAGCTCACATTAACATGTGTAAGGTCCTGCCAAGATTTGGGAATTTTTGGAGTTAAACTTGAGGTAGCTAATTTTTAAGGAATTAATTAGAAATTGATTTTTGAAAAATAGTAAATGAATTTTAAAAATTCGAGAAAAATATATTTTCATTATGGGACTATATTATGCTAAATCCCCAGTAAAAGAAATATTTTTGGGACTGATTTGGTATTTTTCATGAAAATAGTTTAGTTACTTAACATATTAAAGTTAAATATGTTATGTGAAGAAACAAAGTGAAAAAAATAGGATTTTATGGCCAGAGAATCCTATATAGTAGTATATATGCATTTTTTTTTTTTTGAGGATTTGATAATTGGTGATGATATCTTATGAGTATGGCATTTTTGAATGATTAAATGCATTATATGGTAAAGCGTAAACAATTGAGATAAATTGTTTATAAATTTAAGAAGTGATTAAAATATTGTTATAATATTAATGATATTAGATTATGAGATTATTAATGATTGATAACATGGGGATATTCTTGAATCCTCGGATAAATTATATTATAAATGTTTAATATTTATCCTTTATCTCATTTGATCGATTCTTTATATCATTATCCTCACGCTTATATTACGTTGAAAGTCATCTCGTATCTCTCAGAATAATATAGATGGATGGACTTGGTATGATTATGACTGTGGATTGTTTAAGATAATCATAACCGTAATTGAAAACACGATTATCTTTCGTCACGTAGTGTATGGATGGATAATTTGTGGTCGATACTAATGAATACATATTATTTTCGAAGTAGGTATGGATAATTTGTGGTCGTGATACTAATGAATACACGATTATCTTCGTCACGTAGTAGCATGGATAATTTGTGGTCGGATACTAATGAATACACGATTATCTTCGTCGAGTGTATGGATAATTTGTGGTCGTCGGATACTAATGAATACACGATTATCTTTCGTCGTAGTATGGATAATTTGTGGTCGGATACTAATGAATACACGATTATCTTTCGTCGTAGTGCATGGATAATTTGTGGGTCGATACTAATGAATACACGATATCTTCGTCGAGTGCATGGATAATTTGTGGTCGTGATACTAATGAATACACGATTATCTTTCAGAAGGATGGATAATTTGTGGGCGGATACTAATGAATACACGATTATTTGTGGTCGTGATATAATGAATACACGATAGAAAATTATTTGTGGTCGTGATCGAATACACGATTATTCGCCGTCAGAAAATGGATAATTCGTGGTAATGATACTAAATATACGATTATCTTTCGCCGAGTAATGGATAATGGATGGTCGTGATACTAATGAATATCCTCCTCAGAAGAAAAGTGGATGATTCGATGATATGGATTAATTATCGAAATGAGTCTCAAAGAATGAAATATTAATTCATGGATGTGGTAAAAGTCATCTTCGTAGTAGTATCGATAGATGTATATATGATTACGATCAAGGATTATTCAGATAATCATCACGATCAGATTGAAAAAAATAATAATATCCTGGATAAGTGGTCGTGATGGTATGGATAATTCGTGGTTATTGGATACTATTAAGTCGAAGCCTCAAAGATTATTGGTTTTATAGCTTGTATATCTTTAGGCCCAGAAGCAAAAAAAGATGAATTGTTAATGAATATCTCTTCGGATTGCAAAGATGAATTTAATGTTTTCAACGATAAAGGTATTCAAGGTATCCTCACCTCTTTATCATACTGTGTACGCACTCTAATTTCGAGGGCTTAAATTCCATAAGGAGGGGAGATTGTGAGACCCCAGATTTTATCAATAAAGATTTAAATTTTGTTTAAATAATTTTTAATATTATGGTGTGAATTTGAGATAATATTATAGTTGTGGGTAGTATTTATAAATTTTGCAAAGTATGCAAGTGGTTATATTATATTCGATTGGTCTGGGAATATTCTTTTTAGCAGGAATATTCGCATAACTACTCAATCATGGTGGTGGACCCTAATGTAATTCATTATCATTTGATCGAGAAAACGACAAAAATATTTTATGAAATAACTACGAAGTTTTACCGCTGATATCGCTGAACTACCTCAGTAGTAAAAAAAAGTACAAAGAATACGGTGGTCGCATATAAGAACACACCAGATCGATTATCGATGCTTATGTGAGAAGTCACCATTTTGATTCCATTATCATTTATTAATAATAATAATTATTATAATGATAACGACGCTTTTGTTTTATTCAGATTATTAACGTAATAAAATGTAAACATCTTTTTATATAAAATGTAATACTTTATTAAAGTTATTCTATAAATATAATATATATTATATTTTTTATTATGTATAAAGGTTGCATATAAATTGTTTGCATAGTGTTTGCAAAGTATGTATAAATGTTTGATATATAAAATGTTTTTATATAAATAGAATATATGATATTTTATTTAAAAGATTTTTTTTAAATATGGACCGCCGATTAAAGTAAATCAACTGGACCGCTCATGGATTAATTACTATGCATTCTATTTTCCTATAAATAAGCTCATTCCTTCATTATTTTTCTTATTTAATTCATCAAAACTCTAGAGAGAAAATATATAGAGAAGCTTATAGAGAGAAAATCTAGAAGAGAGAGAAAGAAGAAGAGTATTCTCGTACTTCACTACTTTGATATCCAAAGGTTTTTTACTAGTAAGGGATATTATTTGTTGTAATTCGTAAGGGGTGTTATTCTTTTTCTTATTCATGAAGAGAACTTCGTTATTCCATTCATTATTATTTCGTTGAATAACTCGTAAAAGTGGTATACCCTATACATAACTCCGATAATGCAGAGATACCCTATACTTGGTGAAACTTATATTATTCCATTCTTATTTATTTATTTATTGAATAATAACTCAGATACGCTTAATCCCCTATACTTGGTGATCTTCTTTCGTTATTCCATTCTTTATTATTATTCGTTGAATATCCGTCTCTGTGTGTTTTACACCCGACCGGTTCCATTTTTATTATTCGCATTTATTATTCGCTTGAATATCCGTCTTTTTTTGTGTTTTGAACACCTATATTCCGGTTCCATTGTTTATTATTCAAAGATTTATTATTCTCGTTGATCATCCCGCTTGTGAATTTCACCGACCGTTCCGTTATTATTATTCTCGTTGAATAACTCGCCTCGTTGCTAAGCACCGCATGCACGGTGATTTCTTTTGTTATTCCATTCTTTATTATACCCAAATGGTTAAAACTTTGACTTCTATACTCCATGAAATTAGTAGAATATCCTCGATATTCATGCGTTTCATCCAAAGATCTTTTCATGGAAATATTCTTCGATCATTCTTGAATTTTACTCTACAAAACAAAGATTTGTCGACAATTTGACGTTAATAATTCCTCGGATAAAATAATTTTGAACTTGTTTTATTGAATTATTATCATCATCATCATCCTCATGTGTATATATTATGTTATCTTCGCTTACGCATAGATAGATGAACTTAGTATGATTATGACTGTGGATCATTCTAAGATAATCACGGCTTGATATAAATGATGTGATAAAAGTCCTCAGTGGGCTCTGAATGCAAAAATGATGGATAGTTTTTGGTATGATTATGACTGTGGGTGATTCTAAGATAGTCAGCTTAACCATTGATAATTTGATGAAAATCCTCGACCGTGGGTATGTGGATGATTAGATATTGTGGTTTATTCATTAAACCGAGTCTTAGTGATAAAAATTGATGAAAACCTTTAAAACCTAAAAAGATAGTAGATTTTATTTTCTACTGACTTTTTTAATGGATCATATATTCACCGCAGCTTAAACCGTTGTTATTGTATTTTATCGCTTAACATCGTCAAGGCTAATGATAATTTATTCGCATTATCTTAGTCATAATATTTTTCATCGGGCTAGTTGAGCTCACCTTTCTTTCACCGTTTCTTCGTGAAATGAGAATATAGCCGGGATTTAGCCTGGAACGAGAGTAATGGTCCAGAGGATAAGATTAGTAGTCCCTCACTATTCTCGTGAAATAGTGTGATAATAGTTGTAATGAGGACTCTTTTTGAGTTCAGATAATATCTAGTAGACAATATTTGTATTCAAACTCACGCTTTATGTCGATTGCATATACCTACGCTTATATTAGTAAGTTGTATTTGAATTTATGTACCATGTAAGTGGCGCACCCAAGATGGGTGACGATACCTAATTTCCTTCTTTACTTTTATCCAAGCCTTGTTCTCGGGTCATCATCACTTGCCTTTATATCTCCTTCAACTAGAGGACTTGAAGAGGTTTAGTGATGATGTCACGATCATCGAGCCAACATCATATGCCGCATGCCATTTGTATGACATATCTCGCTTTCAAGGAATAATATGGATCTTTCTCAAATCAATTCATATATTGTTTTCACTAGATCCTTAGGAGTACCAAATGTCGTAACGCGGTGCTCATGATCTTCACGCTTTTGAATATATAACGAGGATGTCATCAAGAAGAACACAACTAAATGCTAAATTTCCAAATATTCGATTCTTCTCCAAATACGGGATCCTTCATATCCAACAATGAAAGATTCGAGAAACCCTTGAATCATTCAAAAGACTGCGATTTCATCATCATCGAAAGAAACTTTATTGCTTCAATCTTCGCCGATCATCAGATACTCCATGTTTTCATAATACTTCCTTAACTAGATTTCTTAATTTGCATATAGTAGTTTTTTTTTCGATTTCAATTTTTGAATACTTCACGATCTATAACGATTTGAAAACTCATTTACACATGTTTCATTTATCAAAATGATACCTTCGAATCTAAGATCGCTTTTAATTTGAATAAATCTTATCGATTCAAATATTTATCAATCAATCATCTCAAGTCAAATTATAGTCCGAAACACGACAATTCATGCAATACGAAGTTCTAAAGGCTTTAGGATACCTCGCCTAATCTGATGGTGATATGGTTCAAAGAATGTGCCTCGCAATAGTCAATACATCAAAGTCGATATACCCCGCATGGTTCTTCTTTACAAATAAAACAGAGCACCCCAAGGAGATGTACTAGATTTAATGAAACCGATGTCCAACAATCCTCGTAGTTGGACCTTTAACTCCTCAAGTTCAATAGAGCCATTCGATATGGGGTTTTAGAAATGGGCTTTGTATCGTTCAAGATCAATAAAGAATTCAACTTCACGCTCGGGGGGTAGACCGGAAGTTCTTCAGAAATACGCCAGAAAGTCAATAACAACAGAATATTATTCAAATTTGACGTGTCTTTATTCAAATCCATAACATGGGCTAAGAAAGCTTGACATCCGCTTTTCAATAAACGAATAAGCTTTTATGATTAGATATGACATGTTGATTGATTTTAATGGTTTAGTTATTGAATTGCGCATAACAGTTGGTTAGAATATGAAAACTAACAACCTTATTTAAAACAATCAATTTTGGCATGATGAGTAGTTAACCAATCAATCCCTAAAATCACATCAAAAGCAAGTATCTTTAAAGAGATAAGGTCAATGTGTAAGGTGATGGTGCCAACTTGAATCAAACAAGATTTATAAAAAAGTGGATGTGATGAAAGTTTCTCCTAACTGAGTTTCCACAGATAGTCAAAGTCTAATTTCTCCTGAGTCAAGTTTAAACGCTGAGCACAAGCAGAGAGATAAATGAATGGGTAGCACCCAGATCAAGTAAGGTATAAACTTCGCAAGAATTTATAAATAGCTTACCCGTGATCACCTCGCTTGGGTTCTCTCGATTTTGACCTACCACAACAAAAGCCTTCCCTAATCGCTGACTTTTGATTTTTCGGGATGTTTTCGAGTCACCGTCCTCGCCGAACTAGGTTTCGCCATCGCATAATCTCGAGCGATATGTCCTTCCTTTCCACAATTATAGCATACCTTGAACTGCTAGGCGCTTTGACCGATATGTCCCCTCTTTTCCGATTTATAAGATACGACCGGTGGTCGTTTCTCTCCCTTAGAACCGCTTGTCACGCAAGACCGCTGCCTTCACATGGTCGTTGTTAAATCTCCTTTTTAAAATCTCCTCCCGACTCGCTTCTTCTATTTTCATGGCTATGATTACCACCCGAGTGGTTACCATTTTGTCCGTCTGCTTTTCTCCGCCGGTTATCATTATTCTCGCTGATCGCTATCTCTCGTACGATCCTCGTCATGGTCCCTCAGTTGACCGTACTCGTTATCTCGCCTAATAATTGAGCCTCGCTTTACAACATCCGAATAGAGAGAAAATTTATGAGAAATGAGCATATCGACGATGCCGGGTTTCAAACCTCTAAGAAACATCCCGCTATACGCTCCTCATTCTCCACCAAATGAGGTGTAAAACTCGATAACTCGCAAACTTTGCCTCAGATCGAGACACCGCCATGTTGTTTTGTTCCAATAATAAAACTCCACTTCCTTCATACGATTTAACACTTTCGTGAAAGTATTTGTCATTAAATAGTTTTCAAACGCCTCCCAAGACACGCCGAAAAAGTGCTGGATGGGTACGCTTCACGCACTCCCACCAAAGAGTCCGCCGCCGCCATTTTAACATAAAAGTGGCGAATGGAACCTTTCGTTCTCCCGCATCCCAAGACATCGAATATCTTGGTAATTTGTTTGACCCATGTTTCCGCCATGATCGGATCCGCTTTCCTTTAAATTCGTGGTCCCAACTTTCGAATCGCTTGGGTCGTGACAACCCGTGAATTGCTATCATTTCCTCCTCAGATTTTGAACACGAAGTCTCCTCGTCGATTTTGCATGAATCGCAAAAAAGCTTCTAAACATCCCCTCGCTCATCATCTCGCCAATGGTGTTGTTCACAGGAGGAACATTGCCACTGCTGTCAGACGCTCTCCTCGCTGGTGAGTACAAAGGCCTCCACTGGCCTCATTTCCATTGTTAATATTCTCAACGACATTCTCAAATACCGCCATAAAACAAGGGTTAATTAAGGAAATCAATATATCACATAATATCCCTATATATATCGACTAACTAACAAATAAGCTTAGTAGTAGACACACTAGCAAGGATTTACTCGCTCTCCCTCCTAGTTCTATTCCCGATCTCCGCCAGAGATCATATCCCTAAGCTCGATACCAACCGCGACGCCCCCAAAATAGGTATACATCACCCATTCTCGAGTCACAATACATGGTATGTAAACAACTACAACTTTATTATTACAACAAGAAACTGTGAGTTTAAATACAAATATTATCTTCTAGATAATATCTATACTCAAATAAATCCTCATCACATTTATTGATACATTATTTTACAAAATGGTGAGGACTACTAAACAACTCTCTCTAGAACCTTCATTCCATACCCCGACTGCAGTACTCGCTATATTCTCGCCTCCCGAGAAAAATGGAACAAAAGGAAAAGGGTGAGCTCAACTAGCTCAAGAAAAGAATATTACGACTAAGATAATATACAACAAATTATCGTTAGTCTTCAACAGGAAAAATCTAATAGAATACAATAGACAACAAATTTTAAATCAATATTCGCAATGAAATAATAATTCATTAGAAGAGTTAGTAGAGAATGCAAACTACTATCTTCTATGTATGAATTTAAAAGTTCATCGCTCATCTTTTATCCCCGTAACATCAATCAATATACATCCGAATCAAATATTCATCTTTGCACCACAAAAAGCCAAAGATATTCATCATCGTCATGGTCATGTTCATCTAAACACTGCTCATCTTTGCACTACTAGCCAAAGATATTCTTCAGAAATCATTCTATTTTTTGCACATGTGCCAAAGATATTCAATAATATCATCATTTAAGATCGAAGATGATGAAAAATATTTTTTAAAGAAACGAATCCAAAGGAAACAAAATGACAAAGGATTAAGGATTAAGGATTCAGATTTTGTTTTATCCACGCCCAAAAATACCTCAAAATAATCATAGTGGTGTAAAATTCAAGAATGATCAAAACATGGATACAATCAAAGCTAGTATCCGTAATAGATATTTTGGACAAAAAGAAGAAATTTTATTTTTCTATGAATAGTGTCAGATATCGTGAATAAGGTCAGATACGTGAATAAGGCCGTGATACGTGAATAGTAACTCCGACACCAAAAGATAGAGACAAAAAAACATCTTCACGCTTACGCTTGAATAAGACTCGTGAATAAGAACTCGTGAATAAGAACTCATGAATAAGAACTCGTGAATAAGAACTCATGAATAAGAACTCCCACATGAAAAAGTTCCAAATTTGATAAAAGTTTCAATCAATATTTCAAAGATAATGATATTGAAGAAATAATATCATCATTTGAGAAAAAAATAACATCCCTTACCTCGAAAAGATTAAGATTTCTAATTGGAATACCTGATATAAAGTATGAAAGAAACTTGCACCGTGATAACAATACTCAAAGTATACTCAAAATACTCACAAGAATACGCCGATAATATAGAGAGAGAAAACTTCAGCTTTTCGTGTGATTTTCAATTCTAACCCAAGACCCTATTTATAGAAAACGCTAGAACACCAAAGCGTAGTAAAATTTAATAATAATATATATATATATATATATAAATTTCTACGCCCACCTTCCTACTAGATCTGATTCAGCTCATTACCACACATGTTGTAGCCCCCAAAAAAAAAAAAAAAACGTTTTTATTATTTAAAATATTTTAAACTTCCAAAATCAATTATTTTGAGCTTCTAACTTCAATAATTCATAATAAATAGCCCTTTTATCGTAAAATTTGAATCTCATGAGTTTTTATAGGAAATTCAATTTCTACAACTTTGCGTAAGAAAGTTTTTCCAAATTCCAAATGTAAATTGACCAAATCCACAAACGGCGATTTTACAAAGCTATAATCAAATTTTACCAATAAATGGGGTCCACCGACATGTTTAACATGTTTTAAACATTTATTGCAACAAAAATACTCTTCCTCCTCAGATACTCATATATCCCACATTCGTTGTAAAAATATCACCATTATTATATTATTAAAATATAATAATATATTTAAATAAATTATTTTATCGTAAAAGATAAAATTTTAATTTTCAACAATTGTCACATTTAAAATTTTTCCATCTATATCCACATAAAATCAATATTTTCCTCATCATATGAATCAATAATTAATTATTCACAAATAATATTACGTAATCACAATATCGACAACCGTGCAGCTCCTCAGAAAGAGGGGCTTTCCAATAAGAATTTCTTCTTCATGGCGCCGCAAATTAGTGACCAAACCTCTCCTTAGATGTAACTTTCTAGACATTGCCAATAATGTTATCTAATAATATTATTCAGATAATATGAATTATTGCTTCGATAATGAAAAAATACCAGTGTAATGACAATTATCAAACAACAAGAATATAAAATATCAACGCAAAGAATTATTAAATCAATAAAATATCGAATAAAGAATTATCGTAACCATTATCGAGTAGTGCCTTCACGTAAGAATCAATAATTGGTGCAATACGCGGTGTGCTATCGTGTTTTTAACCACCAGTATTTTAACAAGATAATTGATTAATAAATAACTACGCCGTTATTTTTAAACAACTTATATTTGTCGCTTTCTTCATCCAATCGCTTTCGTTATGGGGCCCATACATGGTCGCTACCGTCGCATTTAATATTCCCCGACAAAGATTTAATATTCCCATGCACCAAACTAATATTCCCCATAACAACAATGAATATTTTATAACCACTGCTTATTTTGAAATATTTCATGATTTTTACCCTAACTATCCACATTAATCAAATCAACCCTTACTATTTCAAAATAATAAATAGAGAAAATTAAATTTCATTAATAATAAGTTGGGGTCTTACAGGCTTTTAATTATCAACATGATGTTGTTTTTATAATATGTGATAAACCCATAGTTTTAAGCAATGCTTTTAGATTAATGATGATGATCATTCTAATGAGATCTAAATTCTTAGAAAGCTTAAAACTAAAATAGTTTCCAATCATTGGATTACTAAATTGGGGATTAGTGAATCCGGATAGATGGGTACATACGTCGTTTGCTCATTGGATGAGGATGATTGATCTCATGATCATTTGTGTGGAGACACTAAAGCAAGTATGTAGGTGCTTATTAGAGAATAAGTTCATCGAACGCGTGGCTCGCTAAGGAATACCTAATGGAGTTTTACTTGCTCGTCAATAGGAATTCTCAGTAGTGATAGTAAGACAAGTAATCCTTGGACTTGAGATCATCATATAGTATCTTGTGTATGATGAGTTATACTTTGACTTATTCCTTAAGACCCTTAGGGTATATCAAAGGGTATGCTTGGGTATAATAAGTTGTACATGGAGATAATGTATAATCAATAAAGAATCTACCACTTCTAATAAAAGAAGAAAATGTCCTATGTGATTCGATAAATGACAACCCAAAGAGTCCTTGTTAAAGCGTAATGAAATTAGAAAGGAGTTTCTAATTTGCATTATTTGGAGTCATGCATTTAAGAGTCGAAATACATATAATTAAATAAAATAAGACTTGACAAAGAATTCCATGTTTTATATTTAATTGGGACATCAGTATGGTGGAAGGATTGAATCAGACGCAGAACTATTTACTCAAAGGTTCTTTAATGATTAATGTTGAAATCTATATTATCCGGAAAGTCGTTGATCGCTAGGGAGGCTTATCCCTATTGTAGAATAAATATTATTTATTTAAATTAATTATTTATTTTTATTTATTTAAATAAGATTAGAATTGTTCTAATTGATTTATTCACAACCTAGGTTTAATATGGAGAACCTAAAAAGGGTCACACCATAAAAGGAAGAATAATTATTTAAGAAGTTAATGGCATAATCGTAATAATATATGTTATGTATATTTAATTTAATCTATGGTGATAGAATAAATTAAATAGCTTAATATTTATTATTTAATATTTTAGAAATATTAAATATAAATTAATAAGAGGAGTCTTATTAATATTATTACAATTATTATTATTTTAATTTCTAAAAGAGTTTAGGAATTAATTTAATATAAGTACTCTCATTTATTCCTAATAAGATTAGGAGGTTAAATTAATTAAAAGAGTTTAATTAATTATCCCTAATAAGATTAGGAGCTTAATTAATTAAAAGAATTTAATTAATTAAATAAACCCAATTCCTTAATTGTTAAGGTGGGTGGGTTGCCCACATCTATAAATAAGAGGAGTCTTATTACGGGGATGGGTTGTTGATTTTTTTCAAAAAACAACGACATAATTCCAATTTGTTGAGAGTAGTACCCTTTTCTATAGAGATAGAAAACTAGGGTTTGAGCCAAATACCCTTTTTCTTGAATCATTATAATTCCTTGGTGGATCACCTCTAGAGGCCAAACATATGGGTGGCTAACGTTGATCAAAGGAAGGAACAAAACCCCGGTGGATTCAAGTTGAACGCGAAAGGATTTGGAGGTGAACTTGTACTTGAGGAAGCTCGATCTTCAAGGGTATGATTTTATTCTTTATCTTTTCGTTTAATTAATAATTATGCATAAAGGGTGATCCGGGTATATGGTTTGTAAAAATTTTTAAACTATGATTTTACACGTTTCCGCTTAATTTGTACAATTTGATTGCGCCCATGAATATTACAAACCTAACAGGTTTTGTTTGTAGCCTCTGCTTGTCCGTTGCCTTTCGGGTAATATGGTGATGACTTGTAATGTTTCACCCTGTATCTTTCCATCAGATTTTTGACATCCCTATTGATGAAGGGAGTTCCATTATTCGATAAAATTATCTTGGATTTCAAACGGCAAATAATAATGCTCCTTGATAAAATTGGCCACTTCTTTGGTCCGTGGCCTTCTTCAAGGTATTGCCTCCACCCACTTTGTGTACATCTCGGTGGCAGTTAAAATCCATATGTTACCCTTGGAATTAGGGTGAACAGGACCTATAAGATCCATTCCCCATGTATGAAAGGGTCATGGTGTTGCCAAGGTTCGCAAATCTACGGCGGGGGCATGGATCAAGTTTTCATGTATTTGACAAATGTGGCACTTTTTAACAAATTCTAGACTATCTCCCTCCATCTTTGGCCAGTAGTAAGTTGTTTGTACAACTTGGCTCCCCCTTGGTGTTCATCCTTGTGCATTTGGTAAACCAAATCTTTGACTTCACCTAATTCCAGACACCGTAGAAGCTTGCCATTGAACCTCCTTCTAAACAATTCTCCATTCTGCAAGAAGAAACGTTGCAAATATGAAGCTTATTTATTTAACATAATATGAAGTGGTGAAACATTGAACCGTCACTTGAAGTATGTACTTATAGAGAGAGAATATATTGCCGTCTAATCATGTTTGTCCTTATGTCTTAAATTAATCCTAATTACCTGATCCCTTTCCTAAAATCACTAAATCAGAAAAGAGCTTAATTATATTGTTAAGGAGTTATTATCTTGATGGATTATTATATATATATATATATAGTAAAGGAACTTGCCCTATATCTACATGAGACCCATTCTCAAAGGAGCATACGACTACTGCTTCTAACTTGATCCTAAAGCATGCACAAGAACAAATACGTACCAAAATAGCACTATTTATAGTAATTAATGCTTAATTATATGGTCTGATTAACTTGACAATTTTTTTATTCCCCAAAAACGAGAATTAAGTATATACTAGTATATCTTTTGATGATACTACAAATTAAATGAAACAATATTCTCAACTTTATCATCACAATTTCGAGAGTATAATTAATGAAAACAAAGATCATTAATTAAAGGCCCAGAAGAGAAGAATTAATCATGTCTGAAATGCTAAAGCCTTAAAATAAAAATATAGTGAGGAGGAAAATTATGTATTTGGAATTAATTAATATTGGGAGGCTTAGGATATATTTGGAGATGGAGCCTGTTTTGAGTAATTTCTTGGATCTCTTTTATGCCTGTTAGTGTCAGCCATAGTTTATATTCCATCTTCCATCGACTGTCATGGAATTAATGACATTTGTCATTATGTATTTTTATAAATTAAACTAATTAATCATTATTTATTTTTAATCATATATATATATGCTCTAATTTTTGGATTAGAGCAAGTGGATTGGATCCACAACGTATGACATAAAGACAAACACGAGACGGCAATTATATCTCTATAAGTACATAATTGAAGTGATCAAAGATGCATCACCACTAGCTTCTTACATTTTTATATATACCCTCCCTCGATCCTACTAATTAACTAACTTGGATATCTGAAAATTAAGTTATCAAATTAATATGGGTAGCCACAAATATATGGTCGTACTACTACTAGTCATAATTCTGGCAATATGCACCATTTCATCAATCGCACAACTACAGCCTCCTCCTCTCCAAGATTTTTGTGTCGCTGATTTCAATAGCACGCGTACGAATTCTTACACGCATGCACATATATATATATATATATATATATATATATATATATTGTTTCATAAAATGGGTCTTGCTAATTTTTGGTCTTTATTTTAATGCAGTTTGTATTGTATCTTACCTAAATTGATTATCCATTAGTAAATTTTTGTGTTTACGTACCCAGCGAATTTTTATTTTTATTTTTTTGTGGAAATTTAATTACTACATTTTCATCATGTTTATAATCATGATCATGCTTGTGGCAGTGCTACTTGGTGGGCCATGGCCTTGTAAAGACCCAAAGAAAGTTGAGGATAACGATTTCTTCAAAGGCGGACCAATCCCAGTAGCCGCAGTTGTAACATTACCAGGCCTCAATACCTTGGGCCTTCAATTGACTCTCTTAACATTTGAGCCATCGGATATTAACTCTCCTCACTTTCACCCACGGGCAGTCGAATTGGTTTATGTTCTACAAGGCACTCTAGAAGCCGGTTTTGTGACTTCTGGGCCGGAGCATCGGCTCTTTAGCAAGATCCTGAAGAAGGGTGATGTTTTTGTTGTCCCATTTGGGCTGATCCATTTCCAGTTAAACGTTGGAAAAGGAAATGCTACCGCCGAGGCCCTTGTATTCTTTAATAGCAATAACCCAGGAGCCACATTGATGGACACTGTCATGTTTTCTACCGAACCTCAGCTCCCTGTGGATCTTCTTGCCAAGAGCCTCCAAGTGGACGAAAATATTATCC
Organism: Panax quinquefolius; assembly: GCA_020205615.1. Classification (NCBI taxonomy): domain Eukaryota; kingdom Viridiplantae; phylum Streptophyta; class Magnoliopsida; order Apiales; family Araliaceae; genus Panax; species Panax quinquefolius. The sequence continues at coordinate 29,673 of JAINUW010000203.1, forward strand.
AACAGTTAAAAGCTGCAGCAAATTAATTAAGAGAAGAATTTAATTCCAAGAAATGAATATTGATTAATGTTCCGTGTTTGAAACTTATGATTTATTTTCTAGCACTATCAATGTTAAGAAGAAGAAGTTGAAGAAGAAGAAGAATTACATTACCTTATATATATATATATATAAGAAGTATTTATCATATGCTTGCATCTATCTAAGATTATTTACCTTGTCTGACATTTTTATTTGTAAATTTATACTCTTTTACATTTTTATATAATTAAATATACACGAAACATGACTTTGCTAACTAGTTTTTTACTTTTTCATAGACTCCTAATTTATTCATTTTATGAAACTATTGATTCCTTTATTTAACACAAAAATAAAATTAATTTGAAAAAAAAATACAAAATAAATGGAAAATTGAGCTGCAACTAATAATAAGGCTGAATGACATTTTTGTCCCTTCAAGTTGTCACCCACTTTTAAAGTCGTCCCTACAATTTATTTTTCATTAGTTCAGTTTTTAAAGTGACATTTTGTATCAATTCTATTTCGTTTTCCCAATTTCACTTAAATCCACAAAAAAAATTTCCCACCCAGTCCAACCCAAATTAGTGAAATTGAATTAAAAATTATAATTAATTTTAAAACTTTAAGTGAAACTAGTAAAAAAGAATGAAATTGACACAAAATATCACTTTTCAAAATTCAATTGAATAAAAATAAACTTTAAAGATAATTTTATAAATGAGTAATAACTTAGAGGTATAGAAGTGTAATTTAACCATGTCCATGAAATGAATGATAACCAACCATCATGGGTAAGATTTAAATACCTGCTTTGCCCCTCCAAAACCAAAACGGAATAACCATTCATTTAATTTCTTTCAGGACAAAATGGCAACCGCGCGCCTTTCTGACCCCATTTTCCGGCCAGTGTCCGATCGTTTTCTCAGTTCCCGGCGACCCACCACAAGCAGACCCGCTTTCATTTCTCTCTCTCCTTCAAAACGATACAAAACTAGAAGAAGCTCCTCCGTAGTAGAAAGTAAAACTGAAAAAAGCAATTCCAACTGGGCAGTTAGAATGAGCTTGGTGGAACAGAGCCCGCCAAAATCAACGGTCGACGTGAAACGGTTGGTTGACTTCTTGTATGAGGATCTTCCACATCTGTTTGATGATCAGGGAATTGATCGGACAGCGTACGATGAACGCGTAAAGTTTCGGGACCCCATCACCAAACACGACACCATTAGTGGATATCTCTTTAACATTGCATTGTTGAAGAAGATCTTCACCCCTGATTTTCTGTTGCACTGGGTCAAACCGGTATGCTTCTCTCTGTCAAAATTTGAGCTCAAGAAAATTAAATTAAATTTGGGACCTTAAAAAAAATTATTTTTTTTATTAGTGGGATATTTTGCTATATTCTCTTTTATGATGATGGCTTGCCGCAGAATTACATTTGAATTTCAGCGCATATTAGTATTTATAGTCATGTTTGTAATTCCTAATATGCCTCTTTGAAATGATATTCGGCCTGTGTTTAGTTTCCATGACTGATTGAGTTGCTGTAGACAGGACCTTATGAAATAACTACAAGGTGGACAATGGTAATGAGGTTCGTTCTTTTGCCTTGGAAACCAGAACTGATATTTACCGGCACTTCTGTGATGGGCATCAATCCGGAGACTGGGAAGTTTTGCAGCCATGCGGTAGGATTTTCCTCTCCCGTGAAATCAAAATATTGTAGAGATCTAATGACTGACCCCTCACTGCCTCTGTCTCTCTCACTCGTTAATTACATTACATATATGTACTATTGCAGGACTATTGGGATTCTATAGAGAAAAATGACTATTTTTCTCTTGAAGGGCTATGGGATGTAATGAAGCAGGTACATCCATCCCCTTGAAGGTCAGAATTGAGCATGCATAATCCAATGTATGGTGATGACTATGTTCTAATATGCATATTATAATATGTGGCAGCTGCGGATTTACAAGACTCCAGATTTGGAGACGCCCAAATATCAGATTCTGAAAAGGACTGCCACTTATGAGGTTTGTTAGTCTTTTCATAATTCTTGTGGCATTCTTCAAATTGTGCATCTGTGTACTACCATCACGTCTATACATATTTCTTAATTTAAATAATTTATATGAAGCTTGCAAATAGAGTTGCCTTCTAAATTTTCATATCGTGTTCAATCTTCCTGACAGTTTGAAATGCTACTAAGCAGCATTTATTCATAGTAATATACAACTTATTTGTTTGTTAATGTGGGTATCTTAGCAGTAGTTACACTGTTTCTTGCATTCTCACTGCCATCTGCTCTTGATTGCAACCTTACAATTCTGTCGATATCTTAGTGTGCCAATCTGCTATTTTTGACCACTAATTAGGTTGACGAGCTTAAGAACTTGTGTATATCTAAAGGTGGCGCATATTCTTCATAACTTTTCAAGAAAATGTAAACATACCATAATAGGGTTGATTGAATTTCCAAGTGAAACTACAGGTGAGAAGGTACTCCCCATTCATAGTGGTTGAAACAGATGGTGACAAATTGGCTGGCTCAACTGGGTTTAATACTGTTGCTGGGCGAGTTTTTAGAAGCCAGTTCATTTTTGTGTTGTAATAGTATCTGTTGCTTTTATATTTTTGGTTCAGATAATATCTTCTGTAGTTTGAGTTTGACCTATATATAGGTACATATTTGGGAAGAATTCAACTATGGAGAAAATACCCATGACTACCCCTACCCCTGTCTTTACTCAAGCATTTGATGATGAGAGGTCAAAAGTGTCCATCCAAATAGTTCTTCCATCAGACAAAGACATGAACAGGTGAGTTTCTTACCAAAGATGTTTCTGGCTCCTTTCCATCACATAATAGTTGCAAAGAGGGATTTACCCCTATAGAATAGAATTTATTTCATGGTATGAGATTGAACAATAAGTATATATTCTAACCAGTTTGCCAGATCCCAATCAAAAGGCAATTAACTTGAGGAAAGTAGGAGGAGGTATAGCTGCAGTATCCAAGTTTAGTGGAAAGCCTAGTGAAGATGTTGCAAGTAAGAAAGAGAAATCACTCCGGTCCAGTCTTTTAAGAGATGGTCTCAAGCCCAAACTGGGTTGTTTGCTTGCTCGCTACAACGACCCTGGACGAACATGGAGCTTTATGATGGTAAGCATACAAGTCTTATTATGCCTTTGTTTGTCAATCTTAGGAAATTGATATCTTCACCTCCCTCACATGAATAGTAACCGGGGCTCACAATGATATGAATGAAGTCTTGTGAAAATATCAATTTTTCTTTTAAAAATATCAATTTTCCTCTTGCTTTTAGTGTAGTGTTGGCAAATATGAGTTGATGTTCACGTTTGATGTTCTTTATTATGCTTGACAAAGTTCTTAATAGGGCGAAGGATTAATGATGAAACTATAAATATCCGTTGTGATTCTTCTTGCCAAAAGCTTGCTTATGTTTTCCCTTATCCTCGCATTCACCTTACTCTTTATGCTATTTCCAATCTTACCCTTTTCTTATAATAATAAAAATAAATTTAGATTAGAAAAAAAAAAAAGAGTAGACCTATTTGCATCTTAGTTACTAATATTAGACTGCATATGTTTTGTGGTTTTTGGACTTGTAGAGGAATGAAGTGCTTATATGGTCGGAGGAGTTCAAACTGGATTAATATGTACCAACACCATCTCTTCATCAATCTCGACTCCCAATCTTGAAATTACTAATCTGGAAGTACGGTAAGAAAACATGGCAAGATATTAGTTACATTTTGTTTTAATTTGGTTCTTTTTTCCAATTTCACTTAAACCTGCCCAAATTTTGACCCGACCGGCACAAATTAGTGAAATTGAATTAAAATTAAAATTAATTTTAAAACTAATTAAAATTCGGAAAAAAGAACGAAATTGACACAAAATATCACTTTAAGAATTCAACTGACAAAAAATAAATTTTAAGGATAATTTTAGAAGTGAATGATAATTTAAAGGAATAGAAATGTCATTTCTATTGGTGTCCAAAACTGAAATGAATGGTAACTAGGGGTGATCAAAAAAATACTTTGATTTTTTCGGTTTTTTGTTTAAATTGGACCGATTTGAACCGGTACAAATAATGAACGGTTCAATTTTGATAAATTTAACTTATAAATACCGGATGCTAGGTACCGAAAACGGTAAGGAATGACCGAACCGAGCCATTGTACCGGTTAGCTAATTATTATTTTTCTTTTCGACTTTTTGATTGTCTTAAATAATAGAGTCCTTCTACATAGACATGTTTATTGTATAGGAATATTGGACATTTTTTATTTTTTTTATTTTTTTATTTGTCTCTCAAAAAATGTATTCTATTTATTTTATCAAAATTTTTTATAAAATATAGTATTTTAAGTGTAATTTAGATACATATACAAAAATAGAATTGTATAGTGATCTATATAATTTTGTATATATATCTAAATTATATCTAGAACACCATATTTTATAAAAATTTCTATTAAAATAAGTAATATATATTTTTAAGAATCAACAAAAAAAAAAAAAATTATTTAATATTTCGGTTCAATATTCATGTTTGCCGAGACTCATTGTAATTAATATCTTTCGCTCTAGAGAGTACAGAGTACAGTATCTCACTCTCTCCAAATCTCTATCTCGAACATTTCTCTCCATCTCAGACCATCTCGAAGCTTTCTCTCCATCTCCGATCCATCTTCCCCACCGGCCAAACCTCCGATCCTCTCGTTTCTCTTCAGTCTTCAGTCTTCAGTCTTCAGTCTTCAGTCTTCTCTGCATTGTTGTCTCCAACTCCAACTTCAGTTTTTCTTAGGTAATTTTTCTAATTGGTGGTGGGATCGGCTCATATGGTATATTATCTGTGTTTTTTTTTGAGATTTTGTGAATGGATTGTTCTCTACTTATGTCGATTAGTTTATATCTCATATATGGGTGTTTGCTGTTTAGTTTTTTTTTTCTTGGTGGTTTGTTTGTTAGTATGTTGATGGCTGATTGGCTGGCGTGAATGTTATTTTGGTAATAATCACCTAAGAATCTGTTTGTATTTTTATAAAGTGAAGAATAGTGGTTGATGAATTGAAAATTGCAGGAAAGGCTTTCTGCTAATATTATCTTATAAGAAGTTAATATATGAAGCCTGCTAGTTAATAAAGCTTAAAGAACAGAGAAATATTTAAATACCATGAGCTGTGTAATTCTAGCACGCATTTCGTGTAAGCAGATGGTACCTAAAGAAATAATCTGCAGTACAACATCCAAACAGTTCGTTATGAAATACAAAAGCCAGTCCAATTGAGTGTTCAGTTTATATATATCAGAATGGTTAAAAAAAGGCCTAGCCAGTGACGTAAATACCATGACCATGTTTAAATACCATGAGCTGTGTAATTCTGATAATGATCTAGTCATGACCAAAGTTGGAATTACTTTGATCATTATGCACAAAATTGGTATTTACACAGCTCTGCTAGATTATTTAATTGCTTGTTTACATGTATTTATAAACATATATATGAAGAGCTCGTGTCCTGAATCCTGACTATTGCACGACCTAAATGTTATATTCAATGATTGACAAGTCACAGATTTGGCTTTTATTTATACGCTCATACTTGCATTGGATTGATATAGTATCTGTAGTTGATGCAGTGTATTAGTAATTGGTTTTGCCTAATATTATTCCCTTTTTTGGTGAAGAGGATTCCTGTGATATGCTGAATTCTTTTTGTGTCTACCCTTTATACCTGTATAGATTTCTTCCTCTATCTATCCAAATGCAGTTAATTGTTAGTCCCATGTCTTACCCACCCACAAATGTCAAGTGGTTTGAATATGTAGGATATGCACAACGAAAGAAAGGGTGAGCTCAACTAGCCCAGTAAGAAATATTATGACTAAGATAATGCAGAATAAATTATCCTTAGCCTTCAACAGTATAACAACTGATAGAATATAATAGACAACAAGTTTTAAATCAACAACTGCAGCGAAATAAGCAATACATTAGAAGAGTCAAGTAACGCATAAAATCTACTATCTTCTATGATTTAAAAGATTTATCATCAATTTTATCGCTGAGACTCAGCTTAATAAATAATCCACATCATCGAATCATCCATGCACTACGGGCCAAGGATATTCTTTAGTATCACGACCACGAATTATCCATGCACTACGGGCCAAAGATAATCGTGTTTTCATCAACGGTCATGATCATGCTATAAAACAATTCATTTTTGCACTCTTAGCCGAAGAGAATCCATGGTCATAATCATACCAAAAACTGTCCATCAATGCACTACGGGCTAATAAGGACTTTTACCACATCATTTATAACATTACGGTCATGATTATACCGAATAATCCCTGGTCATAATCATACCAAGTCCATCTATGCACTACAGGCCACAGATGATTTTTAACATAATATAAACATGAGGATGATGACAATAATATAAGAATTCAATAAAACAAGTTCAAGGAATAAATTTTAAAGATTTATAATTTAATTTATCCAGAAATCAATAACGTCCAAATTGTCAACATGATACTGCTTTGTGGAGTAAAATTCAAGAATAATATTATACCAAAAATAATTTGGACCGAAAATGAATCAATTTTTATCATGAATAGTACTCCGGGTGAATAGTACTTGATGTGTGTGACAAGGTGTTAAATCTGAGTGAGTATAGAGCAGTAGCACTAACATCATTCTCTTGGGCAGTAAGGGTGCATGTACAGCATCATTATATGTAGTTGATGCACTTTTTTGTGATGACTTGAAGTTGATTTGAAGTTGGATAATTAAATAATCTTGGTTCCCATATCTGCATTGACCATATAATCTTGATACTCAGTTTGGCTTGCTGCTGTGGCCTGTGACTCTGCTACTGCTGGTGCTGGGTTGCTGCTAGTTTGCTACTGTGCTGGGCTGCTTAATGCTGCTGCTGTTGTCAATCTTTCAAGTTTCATGTTAATCTTTAATTTGTAATAGACTAATAGGTACTTGTAATTTGCTACTCGCCTGATGGCTGCTGCTGCTGCTAGTTTTGTTGTTTGATTACAACTTGGGTGATGTTGTAATGGATTACACTACCATCTCATCTTGCTTAAAATTTATGTAGTATTAGATTTAATTTAGTGGGTTAAGATAAAGGAAAAATATATATGATACCACAACCGGTACAAAATTAGGTAAAAACCGGTACTGAACCGGTTTCGGACCGGCTAATCGGTCTGATATACCGGTCTAACCGGTATCGGTATCCAGTTTCTGGTGGATTCGGTAACTGGTCTGGTTTGGATCGGTTTGGTACAGTAATTTATCGATGAACACCCCTAATGGTAACCAACTATTATGGGTAAGATTTAAATACTCTACTTTTCCCCCCAAAACCAAAACGGAGTAACCATTCATTTAATTTCTTTCAGGACAAAATGAGGACAAAATGGCCACCGCATGCCTTTCTGTCCCCATTTTTCGACCAGTGTCCGACCGTGTTTTCTCAGTTCCCGGCGACCCACCATAAGCAGACCCACTTTCATTTCTCTCTCCCCTTCAAAACAATTCAAAACTGGAAGAAGCTCCTCCGTAGTAGAAAGTAAAACTGAAAATAGCAGTTCCAAGTGGGCGGTTAGAATGAGCTTGGTGGAACAGATCCCGTCAAAATCAACAGTCGACGTGAAACGGTTGGTTGACTTCTTGTATGAGGATCTTCCACATCTGTTTGATGATCAGGGGATTGACCGGACGGCGTACGGTGAACGTGTAAAGTATCGGGACCCCATCGCCAAACACGAGACCATTACTGGATATTTGTTTAACATTGCAATGTTGAAGAAGATCTTCACCCCTGATTTTCAGTTGCACTGGGTCAAACCGGTATCCTTCTCTCTGTCATAATTTGAGCTCAAGAAAATGAAATTTAATTTTTTTTATAAGTGGGATATTTTGCTATATTCTCTTTTATGATGCTGCCTTGCCGCAGAATTACATTTGAATTTCAGCGCATATCAGTATTTATATGTTGCTAATTCCTAATATCTCTTTGAAATGATATTCGGCCTGTGTTTTGTTTCCATGACTGATTGAGTTGCTGTAGACAGGACCTTATGAAATAACTACAAGGTGGACAATGGTAATGAGGTTCGTTCTTTTGCCTTGGAAACCAGAACTGATATTTACCGGCACTTCTGTGATGGGCATCAATCCGGAGACTGGGAAGTTTTGCAGCCATGCGGTAGGATTTTCCTCTCCCGTGAAATCAAAATATTGTAGAGATCTAATGACTGACCCCTTCACTGCCTCTGTCTCTCTCACTCGTTAATTACATTACATATATGTACTATTGCAGGACTATTGGGATTCTATAGAGAAAATGACTATTTTTCTCTTGAAGAACTATGGGATGTAATGAAGCAGGTACATCCATCCCTTGAAGGTCAGAATTGAGTATGCATAATCCAATGTATGGTGATGACTATGTTCTAATATGCATATTATAATATGTGGCAGCTATGGATTTACAAGACTCCAGATTTGGAGACGCCCAAATATCAGATTCTGAAAAGGACTGCCACTTATGAGGTTTGTTAGTCTTTTCATAATTCTTGTGGCATTCTTCAAATTGTGCATCTGTGTACTACCATCACGTCTATACATATTTCTTAATTTAAATAATGTATATGAAGCTTGCAAATAGAGTTGCCTTCTAAATTTTCATATCGTGTTCAATCTTCCTGACAGTTTGAAATGCTACTAAGCAGCATTTATTCATAGTAATATACAACTTATTTGTTTGTTAATGTGGGTATCTTAACAGTAGTTACACTGTTTCTTGCATTCTCACTGCCATCTGCTCTTGATTGCAACCTTACAATTCTGTCGATATCTTAGTGTGCCAATCTGCTATTTTTGACCACTAATTAGGTTGACGAGCTTAAGAACTTGTGTATATCTAAAGGTGGCGCATATTCTTCATAACTTTTCAAGAAAATGTAAACATACCATAATAGGGTTGATTGAATTTCCAAGTGAAACTACAGGTGAGGAAGTACTCCCCATTCATAGTGGTTGAAACAGATGGTGATAAACTGGCTGGCTCAACTGGGTTTAATACTGTTTCTGGGTGAGTTTTTAGAAGCCAGTTCATTTATGTATTGTAATAGTATCTGTTGCTTTTATATTTTGGTTCAGATAATATCTTCTGTAGTTTGACCTATATAGGTGGTACATATTTGGGAAGAATTCAACTATGGGGAAAGTGTCCATCCAAATAGTTCTTCCATCAGACAAAGACATGAACAGGTTTCTTACCAAAGATGTTTCTGGCTCCTTTCCATCACATAATAGTTGCAAAGAGGGATTTACCCCTTATAGAATAGAATTTATTTCATGGTATGAGATTGAACAAGAAAGTATATATTCTAACCAGTTTGCCAGATCCCAATCAAAAGGCAATTAGCTTGAGGAAAGTCGAAGGAGGTATAGCTGCAGTATCCAAGTTTAGTGGAAAGCCTACTGAAGATGTTGCAAGTGAGAAAGAGAAATCACTCAGGTCCAGTCTTTTAAGAGATGGTCTCAAGCCCAAACTAGATTGTTTGCTTGCTCGCTACAACAACCCTGGACGAACATGGAGCTTTATGATGGTAAGCATACAAATCTAATTATGCCTTTGTTTGTCAAACTTGGAATTTTATCAAATGTTCATCTGAATAGTTTTTTCCTTTTTCTTTTAGAGTGTTGGCAAAAATGAGTTGATGTTCACGTTTGATGTTCTTTATTATGTTTGACAAAGATCTTAATTGGGTGAGAAGGATTAATGATGAAACAATAAATATCTGTTGTGATTCTTCTTGCCAAAAACTTGCTTATGTTTACCCTTATCCTCGCATTCACCTTACTCTTTATGCTATTTCCAGTCTTACCCTTTTCTTATAATAATAAAAATAAATTTAGATTAGAAAAAAAAGAGTAGACCTATTTGCATCTTAGTTTACTAATATTAGACTGTATATGTTTTGTGGTTTTTTGACTTGTAGAGGAATGAAGTGCTTATATGGCTGGAGGAGTCCAAACTGGATTAATATGTACCAACACCATCTCTTCATCAATCTCGACTCCCAATCTTGAAATTACTGTGAGAAGATTCCTTTGGCTGAATTAGGATCATGGGAGTACGGTAAGAAAACATGGCAAGATATTAGTTTCCATCTGCAAAAGATTCAGAATATCTACATTTCCATAGTTGTAAAGGAACATACCGGAGACAAAAGAATAGAAAAGCTAACAGTTTTTGCATGTTCTTTGTAATTTCTATTTTATTGAGTTGGTAATTTGTACGTCTAGAAATTTGGGTGCGCTATTAGACGTAGTTTGTTTGCTGCTTTGCATATTGCAAAGTTCCTCCATTTAGAACTACTCCTTGAGGCTGGAGTTGTTGCTCTTAATTAGTCATTGCAAAGTACATGTCAACGTTTTGCCAAAGTCAGAACAATTGCTGTTTCTCGCTACACAAGTTGGGAGGAAACTGTTCAAGATGAAGAAGATAACAAATAGCAGTAGCATTAGAATTCCTTAAACATAACAAATATCAGTCGTATTAGAATTCCTTTGTTAAATTGCGTGTAGTAATTTTTGTTTTTGCTTTTTAGCTGGGATGGTATTGCAAAAAATGATAATGTAGAAATGAGATTGCAGAAGTAATCAGCCAAACACATTCTCAATCAATACTATTGGAATAAAAACCGTCGGTTGCAACTAAATGAGAACCTAGATAATTGAATATTCCTACAATGTGCATATGCATGTCAGTCTTTCATAGAACAAATGGTAACCACGTCAGGTGTAATGCGAAAATAGTCTAAAGCTATGGTTCCCATGAGCGCATTACTCCTTTGATGATTTGTTGATGAGTGACTTGTAGATGTGAGGAATCACACCTCCGCCGGCAATGGTTCCTTTGATCAGGGTATCAAGTTCTTCATCACCACGAATTGCAAGCTGCAAATGCCTTGGCGTCATTCTTTTCACCTTTAGATCCTTGCTTCCATTGCCAGCTAGCTCCAACACCTCAGCAGTCAAGTAGTCTGAGATAGCTGCAGAATAGACAGCAGCCGTGGCTCCGACTCTCCCATTTGCCGTGGTCCTTTGCTCAAGTAAACGATGAATACGGCCAACAGGAAACTGCAGTTAACAAAATCACACAATAAATATGTTAGAACCTTAGTTTTATAGAATTAAAATCGTAGTAGAAGACATAACATGTGAAACGATCCCTGTCCTTGAGGTTTTTATTGTTCCCACTACGATCGGCTATGAGTTGTAGTTTTGTAGATGATATAACTTCATGATATATGTCAAACTTCAAAACTAAACAAACTTGTGATAGCAATTCACAATTGTTCTAGACGAAAAGGACGAAAAGAAAAATTATTCCAAGTGCATAGTACTTTCTTATGTGTCCTTATGTATATTGCATGCATATATCTTTATCTTATATATATATATATATATATATATATATATATATATATATATATATAGTTCTTTATATAAGTAAGGTTCTTTATGAGTTACTGTCTGTAACCCCTTTTTGGATAGTTGATAAATTGAATAGATGGTTTGCGATTAACTTTTCTATTTGATGTTTACATGCAGTTGTTGTGCCTAATTATTTACCTGTACCGGCTTCTATTTTATTAAGTGAATATTAACTTGTCAATATAGTTATAAAAAGTGAATATTTATTATTAAAATAATCCGGCCGGTAGAGCTTGTATCGGCTTAATACTTTTTTTTTTTTTAAGTAGTAGTGACATGTATTATGCTTATTTTTATTTATTTTTTCTTCTTTTCTCCATTATATGGTATGACTCAAACAAATTAAAATAAAATAAAATAATAAAAATCTTTACTTGTAAGAAAATTATAAAACATCTTAAACTTATTTTTTTATTTATTTTTTCTTCTTTTCTCCATTATATGTTATATTTCAAACAAATTAAAATAAAATAAAATAATAAAAAAGACCTACTTTAAGTAAATTGTAACTTATAGCTTATTTTTTTATTTATTTTTTCTTCTTTTCTCCATTATATGTTATGACTCAAATTAAATTAAAATAAAATAAAATAATAAAAAACACAAATCGATATCCCAACTAAGATATTAACGAATAACGAACAGATTCGAACTCATGACCTCACGCACCAATACCTCGTCATATATGACCACCCGAGAGCACCACGGGCCTAAACTGCTGCTAAGTTCAACCAAGGATATATCCTTATAGAAAAACTTCACCATCCCCAAAATCTATATTCTTGCATTCTTATTATATTACGATTTATTATTATTAATAAATTTATATTATTAATTGGATTTTTCTAAATAGAAATAAGTTAATATCTATATTTATTATTATCCCTTTAATATTTTTTTTTTCTTATCTTTGTAATAATATCAATAAAAGATTATTAATATATTAAAATAAATATCATTCTTTAATAAAATATAAATAATGATTTTATATTCATGTATTACTATATTATTATTATATTCATGTATTACTATTATTAAAAAATAATATTAATAATGATTTTTAATATTAATATAAATAATGTGATTATTAATATTAGTCCAAATAAAATATCCATACTGATTCAACAAAATAGATAATTTTTTTCGTATTAATAATATGAAGTGGTTTTATGTGATTCAATAATATTCATATTACTAAGTTATGAATTTGAAAATCCCATAAAGTTCAACCAAATAGACATTCTTATTAATTAATATGTACATTAGATAACGTTGGATAAGTTCTATATTTCGGAAGGCCGGAGTAATCTTGCGATTTCTTGTAGAGCTCCTATGCGACTTGATAACGAAAAGCGTGACATCTTCCAAGGACCACTTCTCTCGAGAAATATTACCATTGGCCCTAACGAAGCAATTCAACATACTTGCATATAAAAATGCCACGATCGAGTTGTTGTGTTGTTTTGATTCCGAATCTTTAAGGTCTGCGACAAGATAGGATTACCATTGGGCCACTCACGATCGGATTACCATTTCGCAAACAAAATGGTATCAAATGTACCGCATGTATAAAGTAGTTGGTTAATAATTTTTTAATATTAAAGGACATTATAAAATTAAAATATTTTAAAACTAAACATCCGCATGACTTTAACGAATTACGAGTACATTTCATGTAACTTAATATACTTTAGTGTCATCAGAAGTGCGGGTTGATTATGGTAACCATCCAATCTTCAACTGCGAATAAGAACAAGACAAAATGGTTTTGATTGGTACTACACCGGCATTGAATATGTATTTGCATTCGTGTAAAGGTGGACCAACATCTTGGTTAACATACGGATCGCAAAAACTCCATGCAATATTCACGTTAGTGCAGGCACGTGAGCCCTCGCCCAAGATCGTGAAGAATGAATTCATGAAACCAAATTGGGACCACCTTTGTATTCCCGCGACCGTAGTATTCCTCTCTCGTCTCAGAGCAACAACATATAAGCGTCGATGACATGCTCGAATATCCAACTCCTGTGCCCTAAGGATTGCCTTTGCATCATTGTTCTAATTCATATAAGCTGGCGCGGATGTGATAAAGGATATAAATCCCTTACGGTGCCACCACGTTTCCAAACATATGTTTATTTACAAATATCTCCTTCCAATCTTTAAGTCTTTTGGATAAGGACCCTTTTGGTCCATAAGAGATGTGGTCTCCCGCATCTTGTACCTGATTGAGACCCAAATGTACATTATTATTGTAAGACCCCAGCTTTTATAAATAAAGATGAATTTTCTATAAATATTATTTTTGAATATTATGGAATAATTTGATATAATGTTATAGTTGTGGGTAATATTTATAAATTTTGCAAAAGTATGCAAGTGGTTATATTATATTCGATTGGTGGGGAATATTCGCAGATAACTACTCAATCATTGGTGGACCCCAATAATGTAATTATCATCGGATTGAGAAAGCGACAAAAATATTTTATTGAAATAACGGCGGAAGTTTTAATTGATGATATTGTTGAACTACTCGGTAGTAAAAGTACAGTAATACATGTGGTTGCATAGTAGCACACGGTATTGATTATTGATGCTTATGTGAGAAGTCACTCAGTTTGATTCCATTATTGTCATGAATTAATATAGCGATAATGACTTTTTGTTTTATTCGTATTATTAACGTAATAAAAGCGAAACATCTTTTTATATAAAATGTAATACTTTATTAAAGTTATTTTATAAATAAAATATATTATATTTTATTATGCATAGTGTTTTATAGTGTTTTTGCATAGTGTTTTGCATAGTGTTTGCATAGTAAAATGTTTTTATATAAATAGAATATATTATATTTTATTTAAAAGATTTTGCTTTAAATATGGACCGTCGATTAAAGTAAATCAATCTGGACCGTTCATGGATTAATTCTTATGCATTCCATTTTCCTATAAATATAAGCTCATTCCTTCATTATTTTCTTACTTAATTCATTGAAACTCTAGAGAGAAATTATAGAGAGAAGCTATAGAGAAAGTTATAGAAAGAAGAAGAGTATTTCGCTACTTCACTACTTCTTATATTCAGTTCTTTTTACGGTAAAGGGTGTTATTCTTTTCTTCTTGAAGAGAACTTACATTATTCCATTCACTATTATTACATTGGAATAACTTGTAAAAGTGGCATCCCTATACATAACCTATCAGATATACCCTATACTTGGTGAAATCCTTATGTTATTCCATTGCTTATTATTACATTGGAATAACTTTGTATCTGTGATTTACCCTATACTTGGTGACATTCTTCATTATTATACATTGAAACATCACATGCATGTGTTTTACAGGACTGGTTAAAATCTTTATTATTATTCATTGGAACATCCATGCATGTGTTTTACACAGGACTGGTTAAAATCTTTATCATTCTCGTTAGAATATCCTATACGTGTGTTTTACACCGGATCCAGTTCCATCTTTATTATTACATTTGGAACATCCTGTCGGTGTGAATTTCACCGACTGGTTCCGTTATTATTATTACATTGGAATAACACATACATATCAAGTACCGCATGCATGGTGATTTCTTTTGTTATTCCATTCTTTATTATACCCGGTTGGTTAAAACTTTGACTTTATACTCCATGAAATTAGTAGAATATCCTTGATATTTGCGTTTCATCCAAAGATCTTTTCATGGAAATATTCTTCCGATCATTCTTGAATTTTACTCTACTGAAAAGATTATCATGTTGACAATTTGGACGTTAATAATTCTGGATAAAATAATTCTTGAACTTGTTTTATTGAATTCTTATATCATTGTCATCATCCTCATGTTTATATTTTTTTAAAGTCATACGTGCTTTCTGTAGAGCATGGATGGACTTGGTATGATTATGACCGAGGATTATTCGATTGTAATCATGGTAGTAATGTTACAAATGATGTGGTAAAAATCCTCGATTGGTAGTAGTGCATTGATGGACGATTGTTGGCATGATCATGACCATTAATGAATACACAACTATTCTTGGCAGTAGTGCGGGAATAATTATGGTCGTGATACTAAAGAATATCCTTGGCCGCAGTAGTGCGGGGTGATTCGATGATGTGGATTATTTATTAAAGTCGAGTCTCAAACTATATTGATGATGAAAACCTTTTAAACCTAAAAGATAGTAGATTTTATTTTCTACTTGACTCTTTTAATGGATTACGATATTCCACTGCAGATTAAACCGGTTGTCTATTGTATTTTATCGGTTTAACATTGTTGAAGACTATTGATAATTTATTTCGCATTATCTTAGTCATAATATTTCTTCTTGGGCTAGTTGAGCTCACCCTTTCTTTCACTTTGTTCTCTTGTGAAATGAGAATATAGCCGGGATTTAGTCAGGGAGTCGAAGCAGTGATGGTCCTGAAGATAGCATTAGTAGTCCTCACTATTCTCGTGAAATAGTGTGATAATAATTGTAATGAGGACTTTTTGTTTGAGTTTGTATAATATCTAGTAGGCGATATTTGTATTTAAACTCACAGTTTATGTCGTATTGTACAAGACAGTTATGTTAATAAGTTGTATTTAAATTCTGTACCATGTAAGTGGCGACCCAAGATGGGTGATATATACCTAATTTTGGGGGTGTCACGGTTAGTATCGAGCTAAGGATATGATCCTGGCTAAGATGTGAGAAAAGTACTAGAGAGGAGAGCAGGGGAATACCTTCATTAGTATGACCTACCTAAGTTTATGTCTTTATTTTATTGGTCGGTCGAATATAAAGATAATTGTTACATGTCAATTAATCTTTTGTTTTGTGGCGATGTCGAAAATGACATCCGAGAATGTTGAGAATAAGAATGGAGCACAAAGCGATCGTTGATTCACCACATATCAATAATCGGGATAATGTGCATCAGGGAAAGCGACAATCCTCATGTAAACAACAACACCGACCAAATGATGAATGATCAAATGTTCAGAGGCTTTATGCAATTTATCAACAATGAAAGCGAGAGACGACTCATCCAAAACGTAGGTGGAAACACGGAAAACTCTCGAGGCGGTCACCGCTAAACAATTCAAGGAGCTGGGACCACCGGATTTTAAGGAGAGCCAAAACCACTTGGCGGAAGCATGGATAAAGCAGATTACCAAGATATTTGATGTCTTGGGATGCTCGAGGAGCAAAAGGTTCCCTTTCACGCCTTTTTATGTTTGCGGAGAGGCGAGATTCTTGGTGGGAATCGGTAAAGAAACGTACTCAACCCATCTTGAAGATATCTTGGGAGAAGTTCCAGAGTCTGTTCAACGACAAATACTTTCTCCGAAAGTATTCGCCACATGAAGGAGGTAGAGTTTATCAAGTTGGAACAAAACAATATGACCGTGTCGCAATACGAGGCAAAATTTGCGGAGTTATCACGATTTCGTCCCCGGTGGTGGATAAAAGAAGAAAGAATGGCGCGAATGTTTTTAAGAGGTTTGAAGTCGGAGATACGTCAACATCTTATTTCTCATAAAGCGTGTTTGTATTCGGATGTTGTAAATAGGGCTCGATTAGTGGGTAGCGATAATGAGTCAACGCAACTAAAAGAGAAGCGGCCGAAAGTTATAATACCGGCGAGAGTTGTCATCGAGCGGTGACAACAAGCGTGGAGGAATCAGCGGGCGGTATGGTAACCCACGGTGGTAATCGGGCCAAAACAATAAGAATGGACATTTCAAGAAGCGGAGATTCAACAATGATGGAAAGGCGTCGGCAAGACCAAAGACACGTTGTTAAGGAAGGAGAATGACCACCTATCATATGCTTCAAATGCGGAGAAGAGGGACACATCAGTCCGAACTGTGCCATGCCGTCCAAAGCATGTTATAATTGTGGAAGAGAAGGTCACTTATCTCGATTTTATCGTTTACCGAAGACAAATTCAACTAGGATGGAGGCACCAAAGTAGTCCCGGAAAAAGTCAAAACCCAGTAGTCAAGAGGAGAAGCGTTTGTTGTGACCTCCCAGGAGAGCAAGGAACCCGAATAAGGTCATCACGGGTAAGCTTATCATAAACTCTAATGAAGTCTACACTTTATTTGATACGGTTCTACCCATTCTTTTATTTCTCCTACTTGCGCTCATCGATTAAATTTGACTCCAGGAGAAATTAGACTTTGACTTATCTGTGGAAACTCCGTTTGGGAGAAACCTTCATTACATCCCATTGTTTATAAGTCTTGTTTGGTTCAAATCGGTACCCTCACATTACCTGTCGATCTTATTTCATTAAAAATACTTGCATTTGACGTGATTCTAAGGATTGATTGGTTAACTACTTATCATGCAAAAATTGATTGTTTTTCGTAAGGTTGTTAGCTTTCATATTCCTAATCAACCTATTATCGAATTCAAACGACCAAACCATTAAAATTAATCACGATCATCTCAAGCCATAAAGCTATTCGTTTATTGAAAAATGGATGTCAAGCTTTCTTAGCTCATGTCACAGATTTAAACAAAAATACGTCAGTTTTGAACGATATTTCTATTGTTAATAAATTTCCTGACGTATTCCTCGAAGAACTTCCTGGCCTACCCCCAGAGCGTGAAATTGAATTTTGTATCGACCTTGAACACGGTACAAAACCTATTTCCAAAGCCCCATATCGAATGGCTCCTATTGAACTTCAGGAGTTAAAGACCCAACTGCAGGAATTGTTAGACATTGGCTTTATTCATCCTAGTACTTCTCCTTGGGATGCTCTGTTTCTATTCGTGAAGAAGAAAGATGGGGAGTATGCGACTTTGTATTGATTATCGGGAGTTGAATCATGTCACCATCAAAAATAGGTATCCATTGCCACGTATTGATGACTGTTTGACCGATTGCAAGGAGCCAAATTCTTTTCAAAGATTGATCTTCGTTCGGATATCACCAATTGAAGATTAGAACCGTGACATTCCAAAGACGGCGGCCGAGAACTCGAGACGGGCATTATGAATTCCTAGTCATGTCCTTTGGATTGACTAATGCTCCCACGCCTTCATGGATATGATGAACCGAGTATTCAAGGAATATTTAGATCACTTTGTGATCGTCTTTATTGATGACATCCTTATTTATTCCAAAAGCCGTGAAGATCATGACCAACACTTGAGGCTGACACTCCAAAAGCTTCGTGAATATAAGCTTTATGCCAAGTTGAAGAAATGCGAGTTCGTTGAAGAAGTAGCATTCCTTGGGCACGTGGTATCAAGTCATGGAATATCATTGACCCAAAGAAAGATTGAAGCTATTCAAAGTGGGAACAACCTAAATCGATGGAGAAAAACGTAGCTTTCTCGGTTTAATTTGGTTATTATCGGAGATTCGTGGAAGGATTTTCTCGAATCGCTACTCCATGACTCGGTGACTCAAAAAGATACAAAGTTCGGTTGGAGCGAAGAATGTGAGAAGAGTTTTCAAGAACTCAAGAGGAGACTTATTTCAAAGACTGTTCGACAATACCATCTGGCTCGGAGGATTTGTCATCTCTGGTGATGCTTCGAGCAAAGGGTTGGGATGTGTTCTTATGCAACATGGAAAAGTTATAGCCTATGCCTCGCGACAACTCAAAGAATATGAGAGGAATTATCCTACTCATGATCCGGAGTTAGTAAATTTGTTATCTTGCACTTAAAATTTGGAGGCATTACTTGTATGGGGAGAAAGTGGAGATCTTTACGGATCATAAAAGCCTCAAATATTTCTTCACTCAAAAGGAACTCAACATGCGACAACGACGTTGGCTTGAAGCTGTTGAAAGATTATGATCATACCATCAATACCATCACGAAAAGCGAGCGTGGTAGGCGATGCATTGAGTAGAAGATCGTATGCTGAAATCACGAGTGCGTTATTGTCAACACAAAGGCCCATTTTGTGTGACTTGCAAAGGATGGAGATAGAGTTAAAGACTCAGGGGACGCATGTGATGATAGCGAATATACTGAGTAGAACCGACTTTAATCGATAAAGTTAAAAATTGCTCAAGTTCTACGGACACGGAGCTGAAGCGTATGAGGAAGAAAGTGCAAGAGGGTGCTATCTTAGGAAGCAAGAATCGATGAAGAAGGAATACTTGAGTCAACTCCGGACTTTGTGTTCCTAACGACCACGATTTAAAGTATAATATCATGATGGAGGCGCATACAACACACCATTTGCAATCCATCCTGGGAGTACAAAATGTATCATGATATTTCGCCATACATTTGGTGGAGCAAAATGAAGAGAGATATTATTTGTTTATCTCAAGGTGTCTAACTTGTCAACGAGTTAAAGCGGAGCATCAAGTACCAAAAGGTCCATTGCAACCACTTGAAATTCCAGAATGGAAGTGGGAGCACATTACCATGGATTTCGTTACGGCCTTCCTAAGGTTTCTCAAGGCATTGATGCGATTTGGGTCATTGTTGATAGATTGACCAAGTCCGCTCATTTCTTACCGATCGAGAAACTTATACACTTGAACGTCTTCGTCAGATATACATAAACGAGATTGTAAGATCGCATGGTATGCCGGTATCCATAGTTTCGATCGAGACCCAAGATTCACTTCACGATTTTGGGTTAGTTTGCAAAAAGCTATGGGCACAGACTTTACGATTTAGCTTTCGGCATATCATCCTCGAGACGGACGGACAAATGGAGAGGACTATTCAAACTCTTGAAGATCTATTAAGACTCTGTGTTCTTGATTTCAAGGGGAGTTGGGACAAGTTATTACCATTGGTGGAGTTTTCCTACAACAACAGTTATCAAGCAAGTATTGGCATGGCTCCATTCGAAGCGTTGTATGGAAGAAAGTGTCGTTCTCCAGTATGCTGGGATGAGGTGGGTGAAGCAACGTTGTTGGGACCGGAGTTGGTACGTATGACTACGAAAAAAAATTCAAACGATCCGACAACGTATAAAAACCTCACAAAATCGACAAAAGAGTTATGCTGATCTTCATCGAAAGGACGTGGAATTTGATATAGGAGATCATGTGTTGTTAAGAGTTGCTCCATGGAAAGGAGTTACAAGATTTGGAAAGAGAGGAAAACTTAATCCTCGATTCATCGGTCCATTTTTAATCCTCGATCGAGTAGGGGCGTGGCCTATAGACTCGCTTTACCGCCAAATATGTCTCGTGTTCATAACGTTTTTCACATATCCATATTACGTAAATATGTGAAAGACCCGAACCATATTATTGAGTTAGAACCGGACGAAATAGCGGAAGATTTGACGTATGAAGAGGTTCATGTTCAAATTTTGGATAAGAAGGAACATATTCTACGCTCCAAGGTTATACCTCAAGTCAAAGTTTTGTGGAGGAACCACGATGTTGAGGAAATGACTTGGGAGTTAGAATCTGAAATGAAATCAAGGTATCCTTACCTCTTCAACATACCAGGTACGTACCCTAATTTCGAGGGCTAAATTTCATAAGAAGGGGAGGTTGTAAGACCCCAGCTTTTATAAATAAAGATGAATTTTCTATAAATATTATTTTTGAATATTATGGAATAATTTGATATAATGTTATAGTTGTGGGTAATATTTATAAAATTTTGCAAAGTATGCAAGTGGTTATATTATATTCGATTGGTGGGGAATATTAGGTTTAGCGGGAATATTAAATCTACAACTACTCAATCATTGGTGGACCCCTAATGTAATTATTGTCGAGAAAACGACAAAAATATTTTATTGAAATAACGGCGGAAGTTTTCTGTTGATCTTTGTTGAACTACTCGGTAGTAAAAAGTACAATAATATATGTGGTGGTATAATAGTAACACCGTATTGATTGATTATTGATTATGTGAGAAGTCACTCGGTTTGATTCCATTATTATTAATAAATGAATTATTATAGCGATAATGACTTTTTGTTTTATTCGTATTATTAACGTAATAAAAAGCGAAACATCTTTTATATAAAATAGAATACTTTATTAAAGTTATTTTATAAATAAAATATATTATATTTTATTATGCATAGTGTTGCATAGTGTTTTGCATAGTGTTTTTGCATAGTGTTTGCATAGTAAAATGTTTTTATATAAATAGAATATATTATATTTTATTTAAAAGATTTTGCTTTAAATATGGACCGTCAGATTAAAGTAAATCAACTGGACCGTTCATGGATTATTTCTTATGCATTCCATTTTCCTATAATAGAAGCTCATTCCTTCATTATTTTCTTACGAATTCATTGAAACTCAGAGAGAGAAATTATAGAGAAGTTTATATAGAGAAAGTTATAGAAAGAAGAAGAGTATTACCGCTACTTCACTACTTCTATATTCAGGTTCTTTTACGGTGAGGGTGTTATTCTTTCTTCTTGAAGAGAACTTACATTATTCCATTCACTATTATTCATTGGAATAACCTATAAAAGTGGCATACCCTATACATAACCTCGTATACGGCAGATACCTATACTTGGTGAAATCCTTATGTTATTCCATTGCTTATTATTACATTGGAATAACTCAGTATCTGTGCTGTTTACCTATACTTGGTGACATTCTTCTATTATTCATTGGAACATCACATGCGTGTGTTTTACAGGACTGGTTTAAAATCTTTATCATTTCATTTGAATATCCTATCTGTGTTTACACCGGATCCGGTTCCATCTTTATTATTCTCATTGGAACATCCCGTCGGTGTGAATTTCACCGACCTGGTTCCGTTATTATTATTATTCATTGGAATAACTTTGTCTGTACAATACCGCATGCATGGTGATTTCTTTTGTTATTCCATTCTTTATTATACCCGGTTAGTTAAAAACTTTGACTTTATACTCCATGAAATTAGTAGAATATCCTTGATATTTGCGTTTCATCCAAAGATCTTTTCATGGAAATATTCTTCCGATCATGTGAGACCCCAGATTTTATTAATAAAGATTTAAATTTTGTCGAAATAATTTTTTAATATTATGGTGTGAATTTGAGATAATATTATAGTTGTGGGTAGTATTTATAAATTTTGCAAAAGTATGCAAGTGGTTATATTATATTCGATTGGTGGGAATATTCGGTTTAGCAGGAAATATTCGTATAAACTACTCAATCATTGGTGGACCTATAATGTAATTATTGTCGGATTGAGAAAAGCGACAAAAATATTTTATTAAAATAACGGCGGAAGTTTTTAGTGGTTCTTGTTGAACTACTCGGTAGTAAAAGTACAAGAATAATACGTGTGGTTGCATAAGTAACATACCAACGGTATTGATTATTGATGCTTATGTGAGAAGTCACTCGGTTTGATTCCATTATTGCCGATTAATAATATGAATTATTATAAGCGATAATGACGTTTTGTTTTATTCAGTATTATTAACGTAATAAAAGCGAAACATCTTTTTATATAAAATAGAATACTTTATTAAAGTTATTCTATAAATAGAATATATTATATTTTATTATGCATAGTGTTGCGTAGTGTTTTTGCATAGTGTTTTGCATAGTATTGCATAGTGTTTGCATAGTAAAATGTTTTTATATAAATAGAATATATTATATTTTATTTAAAAGATTTTTCTTTAAATATGGACCGTCGATTAAAGTAAATCAATCCGGACCGTTCATGGATTAATTACTTATGCATTCCATTTTCCTATAAATAGAAGCTCATTCCTTCATTATTTTCTTTAATTCATTGAAACTACTAGAGAGAGAAATTATAGAAAGAAGCTATAGAGAGAAAATTATAGAAAGAAGAAGAGTATTCTCGCTACTTCACTACTTATATTATTCTTTTTACTACGGTGGGGTGTTATTCTTTCTTCTTGAAGAGAACTTCATTATTCCATTCACTTATTATTCATTGGAATAACTTTCGTAAAAGTGGCATACCTATACATAACTTTTGTATCATGGCGATACCCTTTACTTGGTGAAATCCTTATGTTATTCCATTGCTTATTATTACATTGGAATAACTTTGTATCTGTGGTTTACCCTATACTTGGTGACATTCTTCTATTATTACATCGCTGAACATCTGTCGTGTGTTTTACAGGACTGGTTAAAATCTTTATTATTATTCGTTGGAACATCCTGCTGCATGTGTTTTACACCGGACTGGTTAGATTTTATTATTATTACATTGGAACATCCATGCTCGTGTGTTTTTACACCGGACCGGTTAAATCTTTATCATCTCGTTGGAATATCCTATCGTGTGTTTTACAATCGGATCCGGGTTCCATCTTTATTATTCTGGTTGGAACATCCCGCTTGTGTGAATTTCACCGACCGTTCTCGTTATTATTATTCATTGGAATAACTCGCTCATGCATCTGGCAACCGCATGCATGGTGATTTCTTTTGTTATTCCATTCTTTATTATACCCCAATTGGTTAAAACTTTGACTTCGATACTCCATGAAATTAGTAGAATATCCTTGATATTTGCGTTTTATCCAAAGATCTTTTCATGGAAATATTCTTCCGATCATTCTTGAATTTTACTCTACGAAAATAAAGATCATGTTGACAATTTGGACGTTAATAATTCATGGATTAAATAATTCTTGAACTTGTTTTATTGAATTATTATGTCATTGTCATCATCCTCATGTTACATTATGTTATCTTTGGCTTACGTCATGCATAGATGAACTTAGTATGATTATGACCGAGGATCATTCGGTATAATCATGACTTGATATAAATGATGTGACAAAAGTCCTCGGTGGCCTGTAATGCGTTGATGGATAGTTTTTGGTATGATTATGACCGGGGGTGATTCGGTATAGTCATGACCATTGATAATTTGATGAAAATCCTTGAATGTGGTAGTACGTGGATGATTAGATGTGGTGGTTTATTTATTGTTTGAGTCTCAATGATAAAAATTGATGAAAACCTTTTAAAACCTAAAAGATAGTAGACTTTATTCTCTTGACTCTTTTAATGGATTGCTTATTCATTGTGAGTTATACTTTGGTTGTCTATTGTATTTTATCGGTTTAATATTGTTGAAGGCTAATGATAATTTATTACGCATTATCTTAGTCATAATATTTCTCATTGGGCTAGTTGAGCTCACCCTTTCTTTCATTGTTCTCTTGAGGAAATGAGAACATATTTGGGACGAGTCGGGGAGCGGAGTAATGGTCGAGAGGATAGCATTAGTAGTCCTCACTATATTGCGTGAAATAGTGTGATAATAGTTGAAATGAGGACTCCTTTTGAGTTTGTATAATATCTAGTAGACAATATTTGTATTCAAACTCACGGTTTATATGTCGTATTGTATACCACGCAGTTACTTAGTAAGTTGTATTTGAATTTATGTACTATGTAAGTGGCGACCCAAGATGGGTGGCGTATACTTAATTTTGGGGCGCCATGATCATTCTTGAATTTTAATCTACAAAGCAAGATCATGTTGACAATTTGGACGTTAATAATTCCGGATAAAATAATTCTTGAACTTGTTTTATTGAATTCTTATATCATTGTCATCATCCTCATGTTTATATTTTTTTAAAGTCATCGTGGCTGTAGAGCATGGATGGACTTGGTATGATTATGACTGAGGATTATTGATTGTAATCATGACCGTAATGTTACAAATGATGTGGTAAAAATCCTCGGTGGCGTAGTAGTGCATTGTATTATTATATAGCAATAATAATTAAAACCATCACTATTAACATAACTATATATACCTTTTGTGAACTAGATCCCTTGGTGTCAGAAAGTCCAGCAAATAAAGAGTTGGTTGGAATGTAACACTCCTCATAGGTTTGGAAGGTTGGAATGTAACATTCCTCGTAGGCTTGGGTGGTGGGAATGGAGCTCTCCTCGATTACTTGTGGGGTGGGTATGTAGCTCTCTTGTACAACATAATCAGTTTGTTTCCCAAGCCCTTCATTGAGTTGTGTGTATTGGGATTGTGGTCCAAAATTTGTGGGACCCCCCTATCGAGGTATTTGTTTACCTCTTGCTTCAAGTCGTATAGGCGTATTGGAAATCCCAATTATTTTTTGCGAGAACCAACTCGGGGAGGCGGTGAGTAAATCTTGAAAATTTATCAAATAACGACTTTGCACTCTCGACTTTGTCGTGTAAGATAAACCTGAACAAATATTATTAACAATAAATATGAATAAATGTAATATTAAGTATTTACTCAATACATGATTTATTAAAGAAGAATATAATTTTATACCATTTGAATAAGGTGTTGTTGGTTGTAAATGGCGAGGCTCATAATAATTTGTCGTAATGGTGGTCGCTTGCACACTGTCGAGGTCGGTGAATTTTTCAGCGTGTAATTTTCCTATACCGGACCATGTAATCATCTATTGGGACATAATCGAAATTTCGGTTTGTTGTCCTTGAGATGATCCATGTATGCCTCCACATCGAAATATATTCCCTCTCGAGGCCGTACGATCCTCGACATCAATAAATTTAAATTTTTTTCTCTTTAAAGGTCGCGTGGTTTTTACATTGATGGTATGCCTTGCATGAACACATTGTCTCATCTGCGGTCAAGCATACGAAATTCCACAATATCAAAGTGGATCGAGGGACCCCACGGATCTAACAACACGCCTTCAAAATTAAATCCGCGATATCATCATCCCACATTATGTAAGTAGCAGCAAACCACATCCACATAGACTTAATATCTAACTCCCCTCGGTAAAATGACAAATGGTGATGGGGATTCTCACGTCTACCGAGGTAGTGTGGGCTCCAAAATAGGACCATGCTAAAGCCCTAGGTAACCATAAGGATGATTGTGGCCAAGGGTTTGGCTTTCCAATACTTACACGCTCATAAGCCCAAATTTGTAACAATGTAACACAACCATTAATGTATTTAACTCCTTTTCTAGTAGCGGTATATAAAGATCGTACAAATATGCTAACTGCTTGGCGCCCCCAAAGAGTAAGTTACACAATCTTGGCGTTAGCAATAAAAGACATATATCGTGGGTGCACACTATTTTATTCTATTAGGGAATAATATTGCCCCACACAACCACAACATGTATGCCTTTTTGTGTGTAGCCTCTGACATCTTTACTTGCATTTTGGGACATTTATTAAAATGTTAGATGCAACCACACTAATGAAATTACCTTTGCGTTTTTTGAACTAAAATATTCACCACTAATTTATCTCCAAAACAATCCTAAAATAATTCAAATTGGTGGCAATGAGGGACGATTAAGGGCTTTCCACCACCGGTAACCAAAAATAAAGTGAACATCCTCTAGCGTGATTGTTATTTCTCCACAGTTTAAATGAAAAGTATTCTCAAAGGCGCCATCTCTCGACTAAGGCGGATATCGAGACCAAGATCGGTTTGGTGTACAACACCTTGATAACTAAATACTCCAAATCCACATTTATTTAAAAGGATTTTTTGTTCTTTTGTCAAAGCCACGATTATATTTACGATCGATTATATTTATTTGGAGACTTAGTTTTCCCTATCTCTCCCATGATATATGTCATCGATACATGATCTTGTTGATCATGCGAGAACACTGGATCAATTGGCCCGTATTCCCAACTATCCATCTTTTACCTAAAAAAATACATCGATTCCATATTAGTATTAAGATCGTGACAAAATGAAGTTGAAAGTAACATGTGTTTGCAAAATAGCGAGTAATAACAATACACACTAACATGCATTAAAAAGCTGAACAACATGTCATATAATAATAATATGCATGTATATAATGTAATAATATTAACATGCATTAAAAACTAGTAAAAACAGAAACTATTAAAAACAAAAACAATAAGAAGAAAAATAAATTAAAACAATAAGTGAACAATTGAGTACACTGGAATAAAATAAAAACAATAAATGAAAAATAATAATAAAATAAATACTTATCGATAAATCTTTATCTTTGCAAAATTTTTTTTTTTTTTTTTTTTTTTTTCCGTAGAATCTGACTTAAAAACTTTCGACTTTTTAATTTTTTATCTTCTTTTCTCCATTGTATAATGATGACTCAGCAAATTAAAATAAAAAAATAAATAAAAAAGCATCGGATAGATGCGACTTCATCCGGTAATAAAATAAGTAAAAAAATATCTTTATCATTTGACAATTTGGAAATAAAAAAAAAATTAATTATCCCAAACTATTCATTGCTAAAATGATTGAAATCGCGACCTCAAGCACCGATCCCCTCATCGTATGACCACCACGAGAGCACCACGGGACTAAATTGCTTAATTTCTACGAGGATATATCTTTATAGTAAAACTTCACCATCCCCAAAATCTATTAATTGGATTTGTTAAAATAGAAATAAGTTAATATCTATATTTATTATTATCCCTTTAATATTTTTTCTTATTTTTGTAAAAATATGTCAATTAGTCTAATTAATATATTAAAATAAATATCATTCTTTAATAAAATATAAAGTGATCATGCATTAATAACAACAAAATTTTCGATAATAACATACATGCATAATATACGATTGATAACATGCATTAATAACAACAAAAAAAATACATGCATGGTATTATATATCCCTTTAATTAAATAATAATATGCAGTGATAAAAAAAATGGCAATAACATACGGTTTACATTGTTGTTATATTATTATCTGAAAATAATAACAACAATGAAACTATTAAAAGCTGAACAAATAACAATAAAAAAAAACTTACTTTATTTGTTGAAGTTTTTTTTGCTCCTCTCTTCGAAATACTCCTCTCTCTACTCTCTACATTATTTGTAATTTTATCTAGTTATATCTTGAACTTTAGGTTGAACAACGTGTGTTCTCGATAGATCACTATAGATGGTTAAATAAAGCAAATCAATGCAATACATGAATACATTTAGGACCAAATTCAAACATTAATCTCGATTTTTGTTTTGTTTAATTTTTTTTTTAGTTTACCGAGCTTGCGGTGTTCTTTTCAGAGTGCGATGTTGCGAAAAAGTGGTCAAAAAATTATATATATGCATTTTCGAGGCGATATAATAAATATAAAATTTATTTATTTTTTTTTTATATGTTAAAATTTAAGTGGTTGTTCTATATTTAAAAAAAATAGTTTTTAAAAAGAAAGTATATAAAATATAAAAAAAAAATATACTTATAAAAAATTAAAAATTTATATTATTTTTTTTTTTTTTTAGGTAGAAAGAAATATAATTTTAAAAATAAAAATATATATATATATATTATATATATATATAAAATAAAAAAATTAAAATAATTTTTAATAAAAAAAAATTTATTAATTCGGTGAATAATAAATTTAATAAATAAATATATTTACTAAATTTAATGAGACTCGAACTCGCGACCTCAAGCTCAAACATTAATCGTATGACCACCCAGAGCACCACAGACTGGTATGTCATTATATTTACCTTGGATTTGTATATATCTTAAAACATTCCATCTCCCCAAATTAAATTTCTCAATATTTTATTATAATTATTCGATTATTATTATTATTATTTATTATTATTTCTCGAATTGAGTATAAAGTGGTTCCATATTCCATATTCATATTATTATTATTACTTATTATTATTTTATTATTATTATTATTATTATTATTATTATTATTATTATTATAAACAATATGCGGTGAATAAGTAGTCAAACATAATAATCAACTTATGGGAATAGAAAAAAGTGACATTGATTATATATGGAAAAGTACATTAGTTTGACTTCTTGAGCATTAATATTCTAAAAAGTACATTTTAGGGTGATCTTTTTACCTTTAAATATTGTCTAGGAAGCTGCTATTTTCTCAAGTTATCTTCTTTGAACCTTTAAATTTGTTCTACGATATTATTTTCTCTTTTTCACCTCTACTCATAATTTGTTTCATCGGTTTGCCACTTTCACTTTGAAAATCAAGTTGAAGTTACGATCGAGCAAAATTCATCACTATTATTCACAAGTAAGTTTTTCAAAATGTCATATAATACATACGAATTTGTCGAGTGAAGTTGAAAGTAATAAATCGATATTGTTAAAAAATACGTTGGTCGATTATTTTATGCGTTGGAAGAGGTTGAATATTTTTATAGATCATATGCTTTCATAAAAATGGATTTGAGATTAGAATTGCAACTAGTCGTAAACATGCTATCTGAATGATATCGGATCTAGGCGGTATGTATGTAAAAAAGCCGGTACACCAATTGTTGGCAAGAGTTTACGATGATGAAGATAGTAGTAATAAAATAACTAGAGCGAGAGAGACTCGATAGGGGACGAACAATGTGCAAAGCTAGAATATATGTTGTTCCTGATAAGAAAGAGGACAATTGGCGTATATATCTCTTTGTTGAATTAGAGCACAATCATCACTTAGTGACCCCCCACCAAAGTAGATTTGATCGAGACTCACGAAATATTACTCTGTTGCAAGAAATTTAATTGACACTTTAAATAAGTCCGGTATTGGTCTAGTAAGATGATGAATGTTTTGAGCACAATGGGAGGTGGGTTGCAAAATGTTCCTTTCTCTCTGCTAATGTTGAGAATGTGGTGCGAGATTTAAGGCGTGATTCTCTGAGATGAAAATGATGCAAGGCTTTGTCGATCATTTGAACAAACTTGCATCCGGAAGTGCCGACAAATTTTTTTTTCGAGTGAAACCGGTGAAAACAACCGCATAGCTTGTATTTTGTGGGTTGGCCTT
This sequence comes from Panax quinquefolius, assembly GCA_020205615.1. Lineage (NCBI taxonomy): Eukaryota > Viridiplantae > Streptophyta > Magnoliopsida > Apiales > Araliaceae > Panax > Panax quinquefolius. The sequence goes on from JAINUW010000203.1 coordinate 59,996, forward strand.
GCGATCAAGGTTTATATATCAGCGGTTCGGAGACGTTGTGACATTTGATAGTACATCTGGGACAAATAAGTATGGCATCGTTTGTTCCATTCTTGGGGTTGACCACCATTATCGATCTATATTGTTTGGATTTGCCTTTATTACGAGATGAGACGAGAGGACACTTTCGTTTGGGTATTCTGAGACATGGCTTGAAGCCATGGACTACAAAGGCACCTCTGACCATCATCCTTTGATCAAAGCGAGAGCCGTGAGTAATGCTATTGCTACGGTACTTCCAACTAGTTATCATTTATTGTGTTCTTGGCATATTAGTGATAAATTTCTGAAAAATTGCATCATGTTTATTATGAGCACCCATCGTTCAAAAATGATTTTAACAATTGTGTGTATAACTTTCATTGTCCATCGAGGAATTTGAAGAAGCGTTGGCATATTACGATAAGTTCTATGAATTGTATACTAATGAATGGCTTGGAAGTTTGTATGATGTGACGAAATGGATTCGGCATATCTGAAAGAGATATTTTTTTTGCATGGGAATGACTACGGCTGGAAGAAGCGAGAGCATGAATGCCTTTTTTTGATGAGTATGTTAATGCATCAGCGGGTATATATGTTTTGTCTTGCTGAGTCAAAAGTTGTAGAAAAGCGGTTTATCGAGGAGAGGAAGCCGACTACATAACAAAACATCGTAAAAGGATTATGGTACTCGGTTCATCTTTAGAAGTTCATCTTTGCACAAGTGTACACAAAGAGATGTTTAGGCGTTTCCAGCGTCGATTAAATCGATTCCATGAAATCTGATGTTCGTAAACTTAGTGAGTTGTGTGTCGCGATACTAAGGTTTATCACGATTGTATAATCTGATCTGTTGAAAGTGGTGGAAGATATAAAGAAGTTGTCAACAATCGACATTTGGGATCGATAACATATAAGCGCAAATGTTTTCTCACTACGGTGAATTATGCGGGCACATCTTGAGAGATATTTCATAGCAAAAGTATTTCACAAATACCGTAAGCGCATGATCCTTCATCGGTGGACAAGAGAGCGAACAAAAGCAATGGTGAAGACTTACTCTTTAACTCCACATCTGCGACTTGAACAAAATCAAGCAATGCTTATTTATAATCATTTGATGGGTGATTACCGGGAGTTAGAAAGAAAGCGGCTTACTTTCGATCAGGGTTACAAAGCTGTTCTTAAAAGCCGAATGCACGAGGAAAAGAGTTGGTTGACCGGTATGATCCGGATGAGAATATTCTTGAGCTGGCGGATGGCGACATTGATTGCGAGTTGGAGATCAAATCATGATATGGGATACGATAATGGCGATGAAGATGCGAGAGGTGGAAGAAGAAGAAGAGTTTTGCCGCCTAATATTTCTCAAACAAAGGGCCGCAAAAAACAATCTAGATTGAGAGTGCACTCGAGAAAATCATTCCTTCTAAGACTCATCGAAAATGTGCGATTTGTGGCTTTGAAAAGCAGACCACGATAAGCGAAATCACTATCGAGTGCTAGGGATTCTGAGCGAGCAAAAAAAAATAGGCGTCGGTTGTATTAATCATTCTATGTTTTTTTTATTTTATGAAAATGAACATGTAATATGTCTTATTCCTCTTAATGTTATGCGATCTACTAGTATTGGTATAATCATGTACTTCTAATATTGATAATCACATTATTATTATTATAATAATACTTCACTACTTTTATAAATTCGATAAGTAAATTAATTTTCTGAAATGACTTGAAAAATTATCATCATTACTTATTAGACTAATTGAACTAGTTTTATTAATAATAAAATCATTTCTTAATAATAAAATCATTGCTTAATATATAAAATCATTACTAATAATCATTGCTTAATAATAAAATTATTAATACTAATAATAATGAAGATTTATAATGATCATTATTTATATTTTATTAAAGAATGATATTTATTTTTAATATATTAATAATCTTTTTATTGATATTATTACAAAGATAAGAAAAAATATTAAAGGGATAATAATAAATATAGATATTAACTTATTTCTATTTAGAAAAATCCAATTAATAATATAAATTTATTAATAATAATAAATAAATAATATAATAGTAATCTGAGAATATAGATTTTGGGGATGGTGAAGTTTTTCTATAAGGATATATCCTTGGTTGAACTTAGCGACTAGGTAAAAGTGGTGCTTTCGGGTGGTAAATATAATGAGGTATTGGTGCGTGAGGTCGAGTGAGTTCGAATCATTTATTGATTCTTAGTTGGGATATCGAATTTTTTTTTTCCTCGGTAGTGACGAATTTATCTTAAGTAAGAGTTTTTTTTATTATTTTATTTTATTTTAATTTCTTTGAGTCATAACATATAATGGAGAAAAGAAAAAAAAAATAAAAAGAAAAATATATATATATATATATATATATATATATATATATATTATAAGTTACACATTACAACTATTGAATTTAACTACATTTATTAGTCTTAATTATGTAAGTTACACATTAGTAATAACTAGTCGTGCCTCTAGCACTACATCAATCTGGTAATTTATCCCGTACTTTGGGCCGGATGAGATTTATTAGGGTGAGCGAGAAAAATTCAAAATAAGTATTTTATTAGATAGATTAATAATTAAATAGAATTTGAATAGTTTCACTATTTTTCTTTTGTTCCTAAATAAAATAAGACTACACAATTTGTACTTATAAAGTATCTATTACTCTTTACTATTAAATGGGACAAGGAAGAATTAGTTTTATCAAACAATTTTGTACCTTATTAAAACAGCTATACCTTCTCAAAAAGTTCTCTCTTATTCTCCACAAAGGAAATAAATTATACATTTATATTTACTTAAATTATTTCAACTAATAGGTTTTATTGAAGCCCAAACTTAACAATAATTAAGTCTCCAAAATATAGAATAAGGTGCGATTCTAACAATCTCCCACTTGTTTGGAAAAATTATATTTTCCCAAAAATATTCTATCAAACAACTTCAAGGTAATATGCTAAAAGAAAGAAGATGTGAAAAACATTGAACCTTCAAAAGTCAAACCACAAAGAAAAATCCTCATACAAAATGAACCTCTACCCTAAGCTGAAATGAGAAGTATTACACACAAAATCCTCATACCACAGTGAATATTCTTAAAGTAATTCTGAGTATGCAATATCTTGTTTCATGAACCTCTAAGAGTAAACCACAACCCTATAAGAAGAGTCTAAAAAAGTTCATATAAGCGAAAGTGTATCACATGTATTTTCGTTACTAAGAACACAACAACTTTGTTAAGAGTATAATTCAACCTCGATCGTACAACGGATGTTACTATCTTAGACTACATAAACTAGGGGTAACCTAGAAATAAGTTGGGTTCCCACCACCCCTCGACTCCAAGTGGTTTAAGTTCCATATCACAAGTAGTTAAACTTCTTAAGCTCTCGTTAGGGTTTTAGTAATAAGATAAGTCAAGTCGTCACTGACTTCCTCGTGAGACAAATATTATGATACCTACTTGTTTCAATTGTCTAACAAAAATTATGTCTATGACCAACATGTCAAGACTTGTCATTAAAGGTAATCTCATATGCTCTATACAAAAACAATTTCATTATCACAACATAATGAACTAAGCAATTTTAGAAGTGGACACAATTTAATGTTTTAACAACAAATTGCGATTCTATTTGATTTCTACATCATATAAAATAATAGTATTACTTGTTGCTCCAAGTAAATTATTTCCCTTACTAAGGGTAATAATAGATCCACCTACTTGTAAAAAATAAAAGAATATATATATTCACCTACTTGTAAATATTTTTTTACTTTTTCAAGATCACAAACAATAATGAATCCAAGATTAAAAATTAGTACTTGATACACTAACACAATATAATAAAATAGAAGGCTTCAGATTAGGCCACAATCAATGTTTTGATAAACACCATAATCTATTAAGCTTCCTTCACAAGATAATATTATATTTAAATAGTGAAATGAGAAGTATTCATTTGTTTTTTACTCAACCACAAAATAATACGTTAAAATTCACCTACTTGTGAATTTATAATTTCCCTTGTTAATAATATAAGTGACATTTATGGATCTTTTGAAACATTCAGAAATCTAACAAGAAACCAATTTTAAACTACTAGTATATTAAGCTAAAATTGTAGGTAATATTTAATCTCGCACATTGCATATCAAATAAAGGCTCCTACCTTTACATGCCTTTGGCGGAACTAGGGGTCCAATGAAATTCGTATGACCCCTAACCCTAAAATCAAACATGTTAATATTAGTTAAATTTGATTTGTTATGAAATGGTATTAATTCATTTGCTTCTCATGCCCTTCCACTTATAATAAATTAATAATATTATTATAAGATAAAATAATGTTAAATAAGTTTGATAATTAATTAATTAATATTTGTACCATTTGTCTTCTTGATTTAATCATACCTTGGTATCAATTTTTTGTAAATGAGAATAACTTAATTCATTTTCTTGCTTTGAGTGGCTCTCTTAGTTCTCTCAAGGAAGATGATTGAAAACCACAATATAAGGTTTTGAATATATAATATTATAACTTATAATTTATCCATAAAAAAAGTAGCTAATCGGTTGACTAAAAACTTTAAAGTCGATTAATAGTCCCATAATTTCGGGAATAAATAAAATATATATATATATATATATATATATATATATATATTTAAAGTCATTAGACTCACAATTCAAAAGTTGTTGAGGGTTGGAATAGGATGTTGTGAAATACTATAATTGGGCAAAATAAATTTGAAAAAGCACTCAAGCGTCGATAAATAATTTTTTTTTCTTGATGTATTTTGACCCCCTCTCTAAAATGTTACGGGTTCATTAGTTTGAGCACATGTGTACTTGATTTACAATAGTTATATTAGAATTAACTTTCAATATGCCACCACTATTAAAGAATTATTAAATTCTTTAATCTCAAGGTTATCAAACTTAGTTCAGTATAGCTCATCGTTACAATTGAATTGATTTAGTTGAAACTCTGACTATGTTTTCACATGATAATAAGATAATATCTATTTATAAGTCTTTCAACATAAAGACAAAAAATAAATATATATTAAATTTGTTTACATTAACAATAGGGTTAAGTTACGATAATGGCACAAGGAGTTTAAGCGGTTTAAACTTGCTTTGTAGTCGATAAGAAAGCTACATTTAAACCCCGACACTTTTTGAGTTAAAGTGAAAAAGCTGCTTTTCGTCATAACTACATTACTTAAGTTGGATAAAGACTTAATTACCTCCTTATATATAAAGGACACATGCTGGGATATGCGAGGAAGAAAAAAACACATCTACTTGTTCATCTCTCTCTCTGTTTTTCTAACAAACAAAAAACAAGAGCTCATATAAATTCCCAAAATGCAAATGGGGATATCAAAATCACCCCCTTAACATCATCAATGTCTACATTATAAAATCCTGTTCTTGAGCATCTCAAATTTATCACTCTCAAAGTGAACCAAAACAAAGTAAACACCTTAATCAACTCAAATGCAGCGAAACAGAGTAAATTTTTCAGCTCTTCAGCATCAACTAGGACACCTCAGAGTTCATCAACTACAATAATAAATTCCTCGTAATGAAGCTTGCATAGCTCCACAATCCTCCATCACTCCTTTGCAAAAGTTTACAATTCACAATTTAATCTAGTCACATATTCATATAATTTTCCTCTGTTGCTAGTCAAAAATTTCCAATACCATGTAAAAGTTCACTGCCAAGAAGTTCGGCATCACATTCCCTGCTGATTTATAACAGGTTCCAACCAAATTAACAAGCGAAGCTGAATGCTCTTTACAAGCTTCAGACTGAACTGGGATGGTAGGAAAATAATTATGTAGAAAAAGGAAGCACTTTTTGAATTAAGCGGCTTTGATTCCTTTCTATTTGGCAGGAGCCTTGTACCACACCGCCATCTCCAGCTGAAACCAATTACGAACGAAGAAAACACAGAACATGCGAAAAAAATACATCACAAATCTATAACACTTATGCTCGTTTTCCACCATGTACCTCCACTGATAAGCAATTCCTTCCCCTGCAGCTTCCTTTGAAGAGTTAGAAGTGAAAACTAATAACCGATGGTTCTCTTGGACCATTTTCGTCACAGTTGAAACACTGCCCACGAAGCGAATGACAGAGCCAGATATCGTTCTCGAAGTCATACATATCCAACATCAACCCCCTCACTCCATTCTAAGCAAGACCCAACAGACAAAAACATATAATTAGCACAAGCAATGAATAAAATTGCAAGGCAAACCATTGATCTGCCCCCATCACACTTTGCAAAAAAAACAAAAACAAATAGAACATACCCATTACGAGAATGTGGGTGAAACAAGATATAAATCAAGAAATTATAAAGAATTTAGAGAGATCAACAAACAGTTAAAAAGGTAAAAAATAGCAAGTTCAGTAAAAGTGATGACGAAAACAGTAAGTAGAATAAACAAAAAATGGTAAATCCTTGTCAAGCCTGCTACCGTCGTCGCCCTCTTCTTCCTCCGTAATGTTGGGGACTCCGTCGCTCTCCTATGGTTTCAATCTCAGTCCAAAACCCTCTAAACCATCCATTTCCCTCAAATCGATTGGAACTCAATTTCGCCCATTTCGGATAAATCCACCCCTTTTCCAATTTTCGATCCGATAAATCCACGCCTTCAGATTGGAGCCTTAAAGGTACTATCTTTTCTCTCTTGAGCAACAAGTTGTGTTAGGGTTTAGAGTTGAGGCGTGATTGAGGGATGGGGGGTGGTGATCGGAGTTGAGGCGTGACGGAGGAGAAGGAGTAGCTTCGATGGCCATCGAGGGGGAGGGAGTCGAGAGGAGAGAAGAGCTTGCCCTAATCAGAGATAAAGGGAAAGACTGAAGTTTGATCGGAGAGAAGAAAACGAGAGGAATGGGGGTATTTTAGTCTTTTTTTAAATTGTTAAAACCCCTTTTCACATGTTTTTGGCGTGTGACATATACGCGCAATTAAATTGGATGGAAAATGTGACGTTTTCATTTTAACTCAAAAAGTCGGGTGTTTAAATGTAGTTTTTCTGACTAGAGATAGTTAAGTGGGAAACCGCTTAAACCCTAGGTGGTTATCTGAACTTAACCCTTAATATTATGTAAAATGATCAACATATCATTAATATATACAAAAACTATCACAAGTTTATAAAATTATATTGTTAGTGTAAACACATAAATAATTATATATATCGATAAATAAGAGAAAAGTGAAATATTAGTTCTCGGTTTAAACCACAAATACATAATTATTTTACACCTTAACCTCTCAATCAAAAGATTAAATCATCGTGTTCATTCATAATATACTCCCTCCATCAAATTTATTGAAAACTTGAGTTGGGGTAATATCATAATTAGTGTTATATAAAATGTTAAAATAGTTTATACTCTCTTGTCTAAAACCTTGAAAATTATTTTTACTTTCAAAGTAAAATAATCATCAGTATCAAATCACTTATTCATATGCAATGAATTTAGAATCTCAAAGTAAACATACACATACATATATATTATCACCTAATATGTATCAATTTTAATATTTATAACTTATTTTCACTCCTTCATCGAGCTCAATCACTATAAATAATTTGGATCATATTTACGCTAATAAAATAGATATTTTATTTACCAAATTATTATATTGATTTCCTTCACCAAATGTTCTTTATAGGTTAAGCTTATAACTTTGTAGTACATTAGAAAATTAATTAAGTGAAATAAGTTCACATTTCAATATTATTCAAAAGTTTGTGTTTCAAAGACTTTCATTTCATAGGACTACACAATCAAATTGAATTTCGCAACAATAAATTCATAAGCCTTATTTTTTCTTACATAAATAAAATTATGCTCCAAATAGTTCAAAGGCTAAATTTAGTACATAAAAAAAATCTTAAAGAATCACCCCCACACTTTTAAATAATTGAAATCTCATTGAATATTTCACTTCACAATATTATGCTCACTACTTAAAATAAATTTTAGGTTAATTAATATTTTATGTGACAAATGTTCTTATAAAATTACTTCCACATAAGAATATTAAAATACTTCTCAATACAAAAAATAAATTTTGTATATCTCATGTAATTATTATTCATATAAAAATTACTTGAACATAAGAATCTTTTAGAACACCCCACATAAGAAAATAAACTCTTATTTTTGAAATTTCATAAAATCTCAAATTCAAATATTATTTAACTTTGAGCGTTTAACATTATACATATACATTTTTCAAGTATACCAACACGTAACACTTGACTCTATGAAAATAGTATAAAATTGATTGTATACAAATTATACGTATATATATTTTGGGTCACATGAAAGATATGGAAAAAATTTATATGCGTATATATAACGAATAAATTC
>JAINUW010000262.1:0-65386 GCA_020205615.1 Panax quinquefolius
TCATCAGAAAAATTGAATCTCATGAGTTTTTATAGGAAATTCAATTTCTACAACTTTGCGTAAGAAAGTTTTTCCAAATTCCAAATAGAAATTGACCCAAATCCACAAACCAAGCGATTTTACAAAGCTATAATCAAATTTCACCAATAAATGGGGTCCACCGACATGTTTAATATGTTTTAAACATTTATTGCAACAAAAATACTCTTCCTCCTCAGATACTCATATATCCCACATTCATTGTAAAATATCACCATTATTATATATTATTAAAATAATATATTTAAACGAATTATTTTATCGTAAAAAGATAAAATATTAATTTTCAACAATTGTCATTTTAAAAATTTTCTCCATCTATATCCACATAAAATCAATATTTTTCTCATCATATAAATCAATAATTAATTATTCACAAATAATATTACGTAATCACAATATCGACAACCGTGCAGCCTCCTGTGAAAGCAGGGCTTTCCAATAAGAATTTCTCTCATCGGGCGCCAAGCAATTAAAGTGACCAAACCTCTCCTTAGATGTAACTTTCTAGACATTGCCAATAATGTTATCTAATAATATTATTCAGATAATATGAATTATTGCTTCGATAATGAAAAATATCGTAATGACAATTATCAAACAACAAAGAATATAAAATATCAACGCAAAGAATTATTAACTCAATAAAATATCGAATAAAGAATTATCAGAACCATTATCGAGTAAAGGCCTTCACGTAAGAATCAATAATTGGTGCAATACCGCGTGTGCATCGCTCAACAACGCCAGACATCAGTGTTTTAACCAAGTATTCCAACAAGATAATCTCAGAATAACTACGCCTGCTATTTAAAAACAACTTATATTTGTCGCTTTCTTCATCCAATCGCTTTCAGCATGGGCCCATACACGGTCGCTACCGTCGCATTTAATATTCCCGACAAGCATTTAATATTCCACCACCAAACTAATATTCCCCGACAACAATGAATATTTTATAACCACTGCTTATTTTGAAATATTCATGATTTAACCCTTAACTATCCACATTAATCAAATCAACCCTTACTATTTCAAAATAATAAATAAAGGAAATTCCTTTTATTTAAAAAATTTTGGTCTTACAACCTCCCTCCTTATGAAATTTCATCCCTAAATCGACGACGCATTCGGTGTGTTTCAAAAGGTGAGGATACTCGCTTTCATTTCCGCTTCCAATTCCTGTGTCATTTCCTCTATAAGATGATTCCTCCACAAAACTTTAACTTGTGGTATGACTTTCATGCAGTAGGACATGCTCCTTCCTATCCAAGATCTTCGACAGTACCTCCTCATACGCTAAGTCTTTCTCGCTATCTCGTCCGGTTCTAACTCAATAACGTGGTTCGGTCTTTCACATATTTATTTAAGTACGATATGTGAAACACATTATGAACACGTAGACATACTTGAGGTAACGCAAGTCTATATAGCTACATTTCCTACTCTGGCCAAGAATTTGAAATGGACCAATAAATCGTGGATCGAGCTTTTCCTCTCTTCCCAAATCTTGTAACTCCTTCCACGGAGCAACTCGCAACAATACACGATCCCCTACATTAAATTCCACGCCCTTTCGATGAAGATCCGTGATAACTTTTTGTCGATCTTGTGCCGCTTTGTATACGCTTGTTTAATCATTTGGATCTTTTCTAGTAGTCATACGCATTTTAACTCGGGTCCCAACAATGTTGCTTCACCCACCTCATCCCAACATATCGAGAACTACATTTTCGGCCCATATAATGCTTCAAATGGAGCCACACCTATACTTGCCTCGATAATCGTTGTTGTAGGAGAATTCCACCAATGGTAAATACTTATCCCAACTACCCTTGAAGTCTAGGACACGTAGTCTTAATAAATCTTCAAGAGTTTGAATAGTCCTCTCGATCGTCTCGTCCGCTTGGGGGGGATGGTATGTCAACTAAATCGCAAACTGCGCTCCATAGCTTTTTGCAAGCTAACCCAAAATCTTGAAGTGAATCTTGGGTCACGATCCAAACTATGGATACGTGCATGCCATGCAACCTCACAATCTCATTCACGCATATACTAGCAAGACGCTCAAGGGAATAAGTCTCCCAGACGGCAAGAAATGAGCAGATTTGGTTAATCTATCAACAATAACCCAAATAAGATTGATGCCTTGAGAAACCGTAGGAAGACCCCAGAACTAAATCCATAGTAATGTGTTCCCACTTCCATTCCTAATCTCAAGTGGTTGCAACGGACCCTTAGGTACAAGATGCTCCGCCTTTACACGCCTGGCAAGTTAAACACATCGAGATAAACTTTGCAATCTCTCTCTTCATATTGTTCCACCAAAATGTATGTCAAGATCACGATACATTTTAGTATTTCCGTGATGGATTGCAAATGGCGTATGTGTGTGCTCCATCATAATCTCAGACTTCAAATCGTAGTCGTTAGAACACAAAGTCTCTAAGTGGACTCAAGTATTCCTTCTTCATCAATTCTCGCCCTAATAGCTCCTTCTCAGACTTTCTTCTTCATACGATCACCTCCTGGCCTGCGGCTCGAGCAACCTTAACTTTTTCTATTAAAGTCGGGCTCTCTACGCCAGATACTTGACATCATCGCACTCTGCTCCTCAGATATATGATCTTCTACTCAACGCGCCACCTACCACGCTCGCTTTTACCGTGATGGTATCAATAGTGTGGTCGTAGTCTTCAATAGCTCGAGCCAACGTCCGCCGCCGAGATGTCGAGTTCTTTTTGAGTGAAGAAATATTTAAGGCTTTTATGGTCTCAATATATCTCCACTTTCTCTCCCATATAGATAAGGCTCCATATTTTTAATAAACGATCGGGCCGCTAACTCTAGATCACGAGTAGGATAATTCCTCTCATACTCTTTTAAGTTGTCGCGAGGCATAGGCTATGACTTTCCCACGCTGCATGAGAACACATCCTAACCCTTTGCTCAAGCATCATCATCAGAGATAACAAATCCATCCGAACCAGATGGTATTGTTAGAAAAAAATAAATAAGTCTCCTCTAAGCTCTTGGAAACTTTTCTCGCGATTCTTCGCTCCAAACGAATTTTGTATCCTTCCGAAGTTAATGAAGTTAATGGAGTAGCGATTCGAGAAAACCCTTCCACGAATCTCCGATAATAACCAAATAAGCCCAAAAACTACGATTTTCACCACCGACTTTGCTGTTCTAACTTCAGATTGCTTCAATCTTCACGGATCAACAGATACTCCATGTTTCGACACCACGCGCCCAAGGAATGCTACTTCTCTCGCCGTAACTCACATTTCTTCAATTTGGCATATAGTTGGTTTTCACGAAGTTTTCGAGTACCAAATTTCAAATGGTGCTCATGATCTTCACGCTTTTTGAATATACGAGGATGTCATCAATAAAGACAACAACGAATCGATCCAAATATTCCTGAATACTTGGCTCATCATATCCATGAAAGTCCGCAGAGCATTAGTTAGTCCGAAAGACACGACTAAGAATTCATAATGCCCATACCGAAGTTCAAGGCGCTTTGAATATCCTCGCCTAATCTTTCACCGATGATATCCGTAATCTAAGATCGATTTAAAAGAATTGTGTGCCCCTCAAGAATCGGGTCAAACAAGTCATCAATACGAGGTAGAGGATACCTATTCTTGATGGTGACATGGTTCAATCCCCGATAGTCAATAATAAAAGTCGATACCCCGCCTTCTTCTTCTTTACAAATAAAACAGAGCACCCCAAGGAGATGTACTAGATTAATGAAACCGATGTCCAACAATTCTCGTAGTTGACCTTTAACTCCTCAAGTTCAATAGAGCCATTCGATATGGGGTTTTAGAAATGGGCTTTGTACTGTGTTCAAGATCAATAAAGAATTCAACTTCACGCTCGGGGGGGTAGACCGGAAGTTCTTCAGAAATACGCCAGAAAGTCAATAACAACAGAATATTATTCAAATTTGACGGTCTTTATTCAAATCCATAACATGGGCTAAGAAAGCTTGACATCCGCTTTTTAATAAACTAATAAATTTTTATGATTAGATATGATGTTGATCGATTTTAATGGTTTAGTTGCTTGAATTGCATAACAAAGTGGTTAGAATATGAAAACTAACAACCTTATTTAAAACAATCAATTTTGGTAATGATGAGAAGTTAACCAATCAATCCCTAAAATCACATCAAAAGCAAGTATCTTTAAAGAGATAAGGTCAATGTGTAAGGTAATGGTGCCAACTTGAATCAAACAAGATTTATAACAAAGTGGATGTGATGAAAGTTTCTCCTAACTGAGTTTCCACAGACAGATAGGTCAAAGTCTAATTTCTCCTGAGTCAAGTTTAAACGCTGAGCACACGCAGAGAGATAAATGAACGGGTAAGACCCAGAAGAAGTAAGGTATAAACTTCGCAAGAATTTATAAATATTTTACCCGTGATCACCTCGCTTGGGTTCTCGATTATGACCAAACCACAACAAACGCCTTCCCTAATCGCTGATTTTGACTTTTTCTCGGGATTTTCGAGTCACCACCCCCTCGCCGAACTAGGTTTCGCCATCGCATAATCTCGAGCGATATGTCCTTCCTTTCCACAATTATAGCATACCTTGAATCTGTCAGGCGCTTTGACCGATATGTCCTCTTTTCCGTGATTTAGTAAGATACGACCGGTGGTCGTTTCTCCTCCCTTAGAACCAGCTTGTCACGCCAAGATCGCTGCTCTTCACATGGTCGTTGTTAAATCTCCTCTTTAAAATCTCCTCCCGACTCGCTTCTTCTATTTTCACGGCTATGATTACCACCAGAGTGGTTACCATTTTGTCTCTTCGCTTTTCTCCGCAGTTATCATTATTCGCTGATCGCTATCTCGACACGATCCTCGTCAGGGTCCTCAATGACCGCATTTCAAGTATCTCGCCTAATAATCGAGCCTCGCTTACACATCTCAATAAAGAGAAAATTTATGAGAAATGAGATATCGACGACGCCGTGTTTCAAACCTCTAAGAAACATCCGCCATAACGCTCCTCATTCTCCACCAAATGAGGTGCAAACTCGATAACTCGCAAACTTTGCCTCGCATCGAGACACCGCCATGTTGTTTTGTTCCAATCTGATGAACTCCACTTCCTTCATACGATTTAACACTTTCGTGAAAGTATTTGTCATTAAATAGCTTCAAACGCCTCCCAAGACACGCCGAAAGCGGCCGATGGGTACGCTTCACGCACTCCCACCAAGAGATCGCTTTCGCCATTTTAACATAAAGGTGGCGAATGGAACCTTTTCTTCTCCGCATCCCAAGACATCGAATATCTTGTAATTTGTTTGACCCATGTTTCCGCCATGATCGGATCCGCTTTCCTTAAATTCGTGGTCCCAACTTCGAATCGCTGGCCGTCAGGATAACCCGTGAATTGCTATCATTTCTCCTCAGATTTTGAACACGAAGTCTCTCTCGCTCGATTTTGCATGAATCGCAAAAACTTCTAAACATCCCCTCGCTCATCATCTCGCTTCAATGGTGTTGTTTCACAGGAGGAACATTGCCACTGCTGACGCTCTCCTCGCTGGAAAGTACAGCATCTCCACTGGCCTCATTTCCATGTTAATATTCTCACGACATTCTCAAACACCGCCATAAAACAAGGGTTAATTAAGGAAATCAATATATCACATAATATCCCTATATATATCGACCAACTAACAAATAAGCTTTAGTAGACACACTAAACAAGGATTTACTCTGCCTCCCTCCTAGTTCTATTCCCCGATCTCCGCCAGAGATCATATCCCTAAGCTCGATACTAACGACGACCCCCAAAATAGTATACATCACCCATTCCGAAGTTGTCAATACATGGTATGTAAACAACTACAACTTTATTATTACAACAAGAAACTGTGAGTTTAAATACAAATATTATCTTCTGCATAATATCTATACTCAAATAAATCCTCATCACATTTATCGATACATTATTTTACAAAAAATGGTGAGGACTACTAAACAATCCTTTCTAAAACCTTCATTCCATACCCCGACTGCACTCGCTTATATTCTCGCCCCGAGAAAAATGGAACAAAAAGGAAAAGGGTGAGCTCAACTAGCTCAAGAAGAAGAATATTACGACTAAGATAATATACAACAAATTATCGTTAGTCTTCAACAGGAAAAATATAATGTAATACAATAGACAACAAATTTTAAATCAATATTCGCAATGAAATAATAATTCATTGTAAGAGTTAAGTAGAGAATGCAAACTACTATCTTCTATGTATGAATTTAAAAGTTCATCGCTCATCTTTTATCCCTCAGAACATCAATCAATATACATCTCGAATCAAATATTCATCTTTGCACTATGTGCCAAAGATATTCATCACCGTCATGTTCATTTAAACACTGCTCATCTTTGCACACTACAGCCAAAGATATTCTTCAGAAATCATTCATTTGCACTATGTGCCAAAGATATTCTTAAGAAATCATTCATCTTTGCACTACACAGCCAAAGATATTCCATAATATCATCATTTAAGACCGAGGATGATGAAAATAATTTTTTTTTAAAGAAACGAATCCAAAGGAAACAAAATGACAAGGATTAAGGATTAAGGATTCAGATTTGGTTTTATCCACGCCCAAAAAAATACCTCAAAAATAATCATAGTGGTGTAAAATTCAAGAATGATCAAAACATGGATACAATCAAAGTTAGTAAGATCCGTAATAGATATTTTGGACAAAAAGAAGAAATTTTATTTTTCTATGAATAAGGCCAGATACGTGAATAAAGTGTCAGATACGTGAATAAGGCCGATACGTGAATAGTAATCCGACACCAAAAGATAGAAATTCCACAAAAACATCTTCACGCTTCACTTAATAAGACTTGAATAAGAATCGTGAATAAGAATCGTGAATAAGAACTCAATTAATAAGAATCGTGAATAAGAACTCATGAATAAGAACTCCATGAATAGTAACCCCTTACATGAAAAAGTTCCAAATTTGATAAAACTTCAGATCAATATTTCAAAGATAATGATATCAAGAAATAATATCATTACGAGAAAAAAATAATATCCCTTACCTCAAAAAGAAAAGATTTAAATTGAATAACCTGATATAAAGTCAATGAATGAACTTGCACCAGATATCAATACTCAAAGTATACTCAAAATACTCACAAGAATACGCCAAAATATCGAGAGAGAAATAGAGAGAAAACTTCAGCTTCGTGTGATTTTCAATTCTAACCCAAGACCCTATTTATAGAAAACGCTAGAACACCAAAAAGTAGTAAAATTTAATATAATAATATATATAATTATACAAATTTTCCTTAGCCCACCTTAGAAATCAAAACACCAGCCACACATGTTAATGATGTCCAAAAAAATAAAAAACGTTTTTTTAAAAAAAAATAATTTAAACTCCCAAAAATCAATTATTTTGAGAGTTTCTAACTTCAATAATCATCATAATAAATAGCCCTTTCATCAGAAAAATTGAATCTCGCGAGTTTTTATAGGAAATTCAATTTCTACAACTTTGCAGTAAGAAAGTTTTTCCAAATTCCAAATAGAAATTGACCAAATCCACAAACAAGTGATTTTATAAAGCTATAATCAAATTTCTACCAATAAATGGGGTCCACCAACATGTTTGTTTAACATGTTTTAAACATTTAATGCAACAAAATACTCTTCCTCCTCATATACTCATATATCCCACATTCATTGTAAAATATCACCATTATATATATTATTAAAATAATATATTTAAACGAATTATTTTATCGTAAAAGATAAAATATTAATTTTCAACAATTGTCATTTTAAAAATTTTTCCATCTATATCCACATAAAATCAATATTTTCCTCATCATATAAATCAATAATTAATTATTCACAAATAATATTACGTAATCACAATATCGACAACCGTGCAGCTCCTGTGAAGCAGGGGCTTTCCAATAAGAATTCTTCATCGGGCGCCGCAATTAGTGACCAAACCTCTCCTGATGTAACTTTCTAGACATCGCCAATAATGTTATCTAATAATATTATTCAGATAATATGAATTATTGCTTCGATAATGAAAAATACCGTAATGACAATTATCAAACAAAAAAGAATATAAAATATCAACGCAAAGAATTATTAACTCAATAAAATATCGAATAAAGAATTATCATCGAACCATTATCGAAAGTAAAGGCTTTTCACGTAATAATCAATAATTGCAATACCGCGTGCTATCGCTCAACAACGCCAGATAATGTGTTTTAACCAACCGGTATTCCAACAAAAGATAATTCAGAATAACTACGCCGCTATAAAAAAAACAACTTATATTTGTCGCTTTTTTCATCCAATCGCTTCACATGGGCCACACATGGTCGCTACTGGTCGCATTTAATATTCCCCGACAAAGATTTAATATTCCACCCACCAAACTAATATAATGAATATTTTATAACAACAATGAATATTTTATAACCACTGCTTATTTTTGAAATATTTTCATGATTTAACCCTTAACTATCCACATTAATCAAATCAACCCTTACTATTTCAAAATAATAAATAAAGGAAATTCCTTTTTATTTAAAAAATTTTCGGTCTTAACCCATTTAAAACAATCAATTTTGTATGATAAGTAGTTAACCAATCAATCCCTGTAATCACGCCAAATGCAAGTATTTTTAATGAAATAAGATCGATGTGTAATGTGAGGGTACCGATTTGAACCAAACAAGACTTATAAAAAAGTGGATGTAATGAAGGTTTCTCCCAACTGAGTTTCCACAGATAAGTCAAAGTCTAATTTCTCCTGAGTCAAATTTAATCGATGAGCGCAAGCAAGTAGAGAAATAAAAGAATGGGTAGAACCCAGATCAAATAAAGTATGATTTCATTAGAGTTTATGATAAGCTTACCCGTGATGACCTCATTCGTTCCTTGCGCTTCGGGAGGTCACAACAAACGCCTCCCTCAGACTACGGCTTTTGACTTTTTTCGGGACGGCTTTGGTGTGCTCCATCCTATTGAATTTGTCTTCAGAAAACGATAAAAATCGAGCTAAGTGACCTTCTCTTCCACAATTATAACACGCTTTGACTAAGCATGGCGCAGCTTTTGATCGATGTCCCTCTCCTCCGCATTTGAAGCATACGATAGTGGTCTTTTCCTTCCTTAACAACGGTGCCGGTGCCGACGCTTTTCCATCATCATTGAATCTCTTTTTCGAAATGTCCATTCTTATTGTTTTGGCCCCGATTACCACCAAGTGGTTACCATATCCGCCCGTTGATTCCTCCACGCTTGTTGTCACCGCTCGACGACTACTCACCGGTATTATTTTTTTGCTTACCGCTTCTTTTAGTCAAGGCTGACTCATTATCGCGCTTCCACTAATCGAGCCCTATTTACAACATCCTCAATACAAACACGCTTTATGAGAAATAAGATGTCGACGATTCCCGCTTCAAACCTCTTAAAACATTCGCGCCATTCTCTCTTCATTATCCACCAAGTGGGACGAAACCGTGATAACTCCGCAAATTTTGCCTCAGATCATGTATTACTGGCCATATTGTTTTGTTCCAACTTGATAAACTCCACCTCCTTCATGTGGCGTAATACTTTCGTGAAAGTATTTGTCGCTGAATGCCTCCCCGAACTTCTCCCAAGATATCTTCAAGACAAAGAAGTCGAGTACGCTTTTACCGATTCCCACCAAGAATCCGCCTCCGCCAAGCAACATAAAGGCAAGTAAAGGGAACCTTGCTTCTGAGCATCCCAAGACATCAAATATCTTGGTAATCTGCTTTTATCCATGCTTCCGCCGTAAGTGGTTTTGTTCTCCTTAAACTCCGGTGGTCCCAGCCTCGAATTGTTTAATGGTGACCGCCCGAGAGTTTTCCGTGTTTCCACCCCACGCTTTTGGACAGAGTCGCTCTCGCCTCATTGTTGCATGAATCAGATAAAGCCTCCAACATTGATCATTCATCATTTGGTCGTTGTTTGTTTGCAGATGAGGATTGTCGCCTCGATGCACATTATCCCGATTATCGATATGTGGTGAATCAACGATCGCTCGTGCTCCATTGCTATTCTCAACATTCTCGATGTCATTTTCAGACATCGCCACAAAACAAAAGGTTAATCGACATGTAACATATTATCCCTATATTCTCGACCGACCAATAAAATACACATAAACTTAGTAGGTCATACTACAAGGTATTCCCTGCTCTCCCTCCTAGTACTATTCTCACATCTTAGCCTGTGGATCATATCCCTAAGCTCGATATACCAACCGTGACGCCCCAAAATTAGGTATACATCACCCATCTGGGGGTCGTCGATACATGGTATGTAATTTAAATACAACTTAATAATATAACTGCTGGTACAATATATTTACATAAATCGTGAGTTTGAATACAAATATTGTCTACTAGAGATTATACAAACTCAAAAGGAGTCCTCATTACAATTATTATCACACTATTTCACGTAATAAATGAGGACTACTAATGCTATCCTCTCGACCATTACTCCGCTCCCCGACTCGCCCCAAAGCCTATATTCTCATTTCCAAGAGAAATGAGGAAAGAAAGGGTGAGCTCAACTAGCTCAAGAAGAAATATTACGACTAAGATAATGCGTAATAAATTATCATTAGCCTTCCACAAAGTTGTTAAACCGATAAAATATAATGAACATCAAGTTTAACTACAAATGAACCAAAGAATCCATTAAAAGAGTCAAGTAGAAAATAAAATCTACTATCTTTTATGATTTAAAAGGTTTTTCATCATCGTTATATAGCCGAGACTCACTTTTAATAAATATTCCACATCATCGAATCACCCCCGCACTACTACCAAGGATATTCTTTAAGATCACCACCACAATTATTCACGCACTACGTGCCAAGAATATTTCAGGTATTCATTAATGGTCATGATCATGCCAACAATCGGCCCATCAATGCACTACGGCCATCGAGGATTTTTACCACATCATTTGTAACATTACTGGCCATGATTACATCAATAGTCTCGGTCATAATCATACCAAGTCCATCTACGCACTATGTGCCATGTATGACTTTTTCAACATAATATAAACATGAGGATGATGACAATGATATAAGAATTCAATAAAACAAGTTCAAGAATTAATTTATCTAGAACCAATAACATCCAAATGTCAACACGACATCGCTTTTTAGAGAGTAAAATTCAAGAATATCGAGAAGAATATTTCCATGAAAGGATATCGACGAAGCGCAAATATCAAGGATATTCCACTAATTTCATGGAGTATAAGTCAAAGTTTTAACCAACCGGGTATAATAAAGAATGGAATAACAAAAGAAATCACCACGCATGCGATAGATCGCAGACAGCAAAAGTTATTCCAATGTAATAATAAATAACTTAATCAGTCCGCCAGAAACGCATGCATGTGATATTCCAAATGTAATAATAAAGAATGGAACCAGTCCCACAGAAAAACACATGCATGTGATATTCCAATGTAATAATAAAGAATGGAACCAGTCCCACAAAAACACATGCATGTGATGTTCCAAATGATAATAATAAAGATTTTAACCAGTCCCGTGTAAAACACATGCATGTGATGTTCCAATGTAATAATAATAAAGATTTTAACCAGTCCTGTAAAACACATGCATGTGATGTTCCAATGTAATAATATAAGAATGTCACCAAGTATAGGTAAACCACGATACAAAAGTTATTCCAATGTAATAATAAGCAATGGAATAACAACAGCTTTCTTCATTAATAAGAAAGAATAACACCCCTTACTTTTGGTAGAGATGAATATCGCAAAGAAGGTAAGAATAAAATACTCTTCTTCTTTCTCTTATTCTCTATACTTTTCTCTCTATAGCTTGAATGAATTCGTGAAAAATAATGAAGCACTAGCCTCTATTTATAGAAGATTTCTAGCTTAAGACCGCCATGTGAAAAGGCAAGTGGCTCGACGATCGTGATGTGAAAAGAAAAGTGGTTCGACATCAGAATGTGAAAAACGACAAGTGGTTCGACACTCAGAATGTGAAAACGACAAGTGGTTCGACACTCGTAATGTGAAACGACAAGTGGTTCGACGTCGAATAATGAAACGACAAGTGGTTCGACGACGTAAAGTGGTAATTATCGACGAAGGTAATTACTATCGATTAAAGGTAATTACTTATCGACGGTAATTATTCACAAAGGTAATTACTATCGATTTAAGGTAATTACTATCGATTTAAGAGACTCTTAGATGATGACGCATATATGGGCCCCCCATAAAATAATCAAACTTACCACAAACGCCTCATAATGTACACTTTATATACATCAAGGATCGAATAAATATTACCACAAATCATTTTATTTTTAATCAACACATATTTAATCTTTCAACAATTATTAATCATTTATAACTTGTCGCCTCAATTATTGATTTAATACTATAACATATTATATATGATGATATCGTGACAATAATGAATCAATAATATAAGAGATATGATGCAAAGAATTATCAGAAGTAATAATCGAGCATATACCGAGAGACTTGACTTCTCACGTAAAGATCAATAATCAATATCGTGGTGCTACTATACAACCACGCCAGACATCGCAGACTTTTACTACCGGTAGTTCAACAGCTTTTAATCAGAACACCTCCGCCGTTATTTTTTTATAGAAAGATAATTTTGTCTTTTTAACTACTTACAATAATACTTCCGTCAGGGGGTCCACTAATGATCGAGCCATTGCATTTAATATTTCCCCAAAAAAAAGAATATTCCCCACCAAACTAATATTTTATAACAACTTGCTTACTTTTGCAAAATTTATAAATATTACCCACAACTATAACATTATATCAAATTTATTCCATAATATTCAAAAATAATATTTATAGAAAATTCATCTTTATTTATAAAACGCATTCGTAAATATTAGAAATATTCACGGAAACGAAATATTTCGCCGAAATGGGACGAAATTACCATTTGTAGGCCCTATAAATGTATTAATAAGCATTACTTTTCAATGAATGGTTAAACTGAAAAAAACACAAGTATGAAGTTTTTTTTATAAATAACTACAGAAGTTATTCATCAAGTAACATTGTTGGAATATTCTTTCGTGGTTAAAATACAAGAATACGCGTGGTCACAAGAAGAAGACATCAGATTGCACCAATTATCGATTCTTACGTAAGAAGGCACTACTCAATAATTGTTAAAAAGAATTATCGCTCAATATTTTATTTTTTGATTCAATAATTGTCATATTGATATTTTATATTATTGTTGTTTTAATAATTGTCACTACACAGTATTTTCCATTATCAAATCAATAATTCATATTATTTGAATAATATTATTAGATAGCATTATTGACAATGTCTAGAAAGTTCTATCTAAGGAGAGGTTTGATCACCTAATCAATCATACAAGAAGAAGGAGAAATTCTTATCGAAAGCCCCTCTTCCCGGAACCGCCTCGTCATCATTATTGTGATTCTCGTAATATTATTTGTGAATAATTAATTATTGATTTATATGATGAGGAAAATATTCATTTTATGTGGATATAGATGGAGAAAATTTTTAAAGTGACAATTGTTAAAAAATCGATATTTTATCTTTTCTCGATAAAATACTATTTTATTATATTATTATAATATTATAAATGATATTTTTACAATGAATGTGGGATATATGAGTATATGAGGAGGAGGAGTATTTTTGTTGCAAAAGTTATTTAAAACATGTTAAATATGTGTCGTGGGCCCATTTTCGATCGAAATTTGATTATAAATTATAAAATCGTCTGCTTATGGATTTTGGTCAATTTCATTTTGAATTTGGAAAAACTTTCTTCTGCAAAGTTGTAGAGAATTGAATTTTCTATAAAAATTCGCGAGATTCGAATTTTCTGATAAAAGGGCTATTTATTATGAATTATTGAAGTTCCGGAATAATTGATTTTATTTTATTTTTGGAGTTTTAAATGATTTTTATTTGAAAAACATTTTTGGTGAGTTTGATGCATGTGTGGCTGATGTTTTGATCAAATGAGGGGTGCGTATGAATTTTAAAAAAATATAATAATATTTTATTAAATTTTCTGCTTTGTTGTTCTAAGCAATTTCCTATAAATAGGTGCTTAGGTTAGAATTGAAAATCACACCAGAAACTGAAGTTTTCTCTCTATTTCTCTCTCTATATATCGAGCGTATTTTTTTGAGTATGTTAGTACTTCGAGTATTTCTATACGGTGCAAGTTCTTTTAACACTATATCCAGTATTCCAAATGTAAGTACTTATTCTTTTCGAGGTAAGTGGAGATTATTTTCTTCATAAATGATATTATTTCTTCAATATCATTATGTCAAATATTGATTTGATTTCTTTTATCAAATTTGAAACTTTTTCATGCTCTGGGTTATTATTCACGAAGTTACTATTCACGAGTTACTATTCATGAGTTACTATTATACGAGTTACTATTCATGAAGTACTATTCACGAAGCATGATGATGTTTTTTGTGAAATTTCTATCTTTTGGTGTTGGAGTTACTATTCACGATATACAAGACTATTCACGATACTTATTATTATTCACGAATACGACATTATTCACGTAAAAATTAAATTTTCTTTTCTCCGTGTCCAAGATTGTCTCATTATGATTCCTATCTTTGATTGGATCTATGTTTTGGTCTTCATTCTTGAATTTTACTCCACTTTGGTTATTTATGAAGTATTTTTGAACACGTGTTGTTTAAACTATTTAATCCTTAATATTTGTTCTTTTGTTTCAATCGATTCGCTTTTCTTTAAAATATTTTGCATCATCCTCTAAATGATGATATAATCGAATATCTTTGGCTCGTGAAGTGTGACAACCCCAAAATAGGTCCTTTCCATCCAACCCATTTCGAGTCGCCAAATACATGGTACACAAAAACAAATACAACTTCAATAATACAATTATCGTAAAATACTTACATAACACATATATCGTGAGTTTGAATACAACTATTGTCTAATAGATAGTATAAAAACTCAAAAGGGTCCTTATTATATTTATTGATACGCTTATTTCACGAATAGTGAGGACTACTAATGCAACCATCCAGGATCATCAATCCATTCCCCGACTAGTCCCAATTTATATTCTCATTTCACAAGAGAATAGTGAGTGAAAGAAAGGTGAGCTCAACTAGCCCAAGAAGAAAATATTATGACTAAGATAATATACAATAAATTATCATTAGTCTTCAACAGGAAAAAATCTGATAATATATAATAGACAACAAGTTTTAGATCAACAACTGCAGCGGAATAAGCAATCCATTAAAAGAGGCAAGTAGAGAAAGAATTCTACTATCTTCTAAGCTTTAAAATTCCATCATCAATATTTTATCCCTGTAACATCAATCAATATACATCTTGAATCAAATATTCATCTTTGCACCACGTGCCAAAGATATTCATTTCATATCACCAGTTGGGTCATGTTCATCTCAACACTGCTCATCTGCACTACGGCCAAAGATATTCATTAGGTAATCATTCATCTTTTCACTAAAGCCAAAGATATTCATCAGTTAATCATTCATCTTTTGCACTATGTGCCAAAGATATTGAGAATATCATCATTTAGGACCGAGGATGATGAAAAATATCTTAAAGAAAACGAATCCAAATGAGATAAATGATCAAATATTAGGATTCAGACATGCTTTATCCAAGTTCAAAAATACTTATAATAACCAATTTGAAGTTGAATTCAAAATAAAGATCAAAACATGGATACAATCAAAGATAGTAACCATAATAGACACCTTGGATAAAAAGAAGAAAAATTCATTTTTCGGTGAATAGTGCCGTATTCGTGAATAGTGTCGTATACGTGAATAGTAATTCTGACACCAAAAGATAGAAATTCCACAAGAAAAATCATAATGCTTCGTGAATAGTACTCGTGAATAGTAACTCATGAATAGTATCCCCGATATGAAAAGTTCCAAATTTGATAAAAAGTTCAAACCAATATTTCGGCATAATGATATTGAAGAAATAATATCACTTACGAAAAAAATAACATCCCTTACCTCAAAAGATAATACTTGGGTTTGGAATATTGGATCTAGTCTTTCAAGGAACTTGCAATCAGATAAGAACACTCAAAGTATCAAAATACTCACAAGAATACGCTCGATAATATAGAGAGAGAAAGAGAGAAAACTTATGAATTCTGGTGTGATTTTCAATTCTAACTAAGCACCCTATTTATAGGAAAATACTTAGAACGCCATAGAAGACTATCCTGCTACCTGATGGCTTTATATGTTACTATTGCCATCCACCACATTTAAAATTCAATTGAGCACATTTCTCACCAACCAATTCTAGAATTTTCCAAAATATTTTATCATTTAAACAATAATCGAAACTTTAATAATTCATAGAAAATAGTCCGATTTATCGTAAAAATACTAATTTTATGTCCATTCTCAGAAGACCCTAAATTTTTTTAATAAAAAGGAATTTCCTTTATTTATTATTTTGAAATAGTAAGGGTTGATTTGATTAATGTGGATAGTTAAGGGTTAAATACGCAAATATTTCAAAATAAGCAAGTGGTTATAAAATATTCATTTTTATTCTGGGAATATTCGTTTCGTCGTGGAATATTAAATGCTTGTCGGGGAATATTCGTATTTGCTGCAGAAATGCATGTGTGGGCCCCATAACAAAAAGCGATTGGATGAGAAAACGACAAAGTTTGGGTGGTTATAAATAATCACGTAGTTGTTACCAATTAAGATCATTGGAATACCCTATTGGTTAAAAATACAAGAATACTGGCGTGGTTCGCAAAGAAGACACGGTATTGTACAAGATTGTTGAATTATTGATCCTTACGTAAGAAGGCACTACTCAATAATTATTATGAAGAATTACCGCTCAATAGTTTATTTTATCGATTCAATAATTCTTTGCGTTGGTATTTTATATTATTCATTGTTTCAATAATTGTCACCGCACAATATTTCCCATTATCGATCAATAATTCATATTATTTGAATAATATTATTAGATAACATTATTGGCAATGTCTAGAAAGTTCGTCTAAGGAGAAGTTTGGTCACCTAATTGCCGCCAAGTGAGAGAGATCCTTATCGAAAGCCCCTCTTTCCGGGAAGTACTCGTCATCATAAATGTGATTCTCGTAATATTATTTGTGAATAATTAATTATTGATTCATATGATAAGGAAATATTTATTTTATATGAATATAAATGATGGATTTATTTATGTGGTTATTAATGAAGGAATTAATCTTTGAGATGTTTTGTTTGTATTTTGTTTGATTCGAGGTATTAAAAGATCAAATCGTGTGTTATTACTGACTTCATTGTGTGAGTTATAATATTTAATCCGACCGTTGGATCGTTGTAATTTTTGGGTATGTTATACATACATAAGTTGAGTATATGTCCACAAATTTTGAACCGTTAAAAATGCACGAATGATTTGTTGTGAATTTTAAGAGGTGTGGATTCGGAAATTAGGTTTATAATTGATTTTGGTGGAAAATTTTAGAATTTAGTGGGCCCCACTTGTGGTTGGTGAAAAATGTGCTGAATTTTATTTCAAATGTGGTGGTGGCAATAGTAAGGTGTAAAGCCATCAAAAGCGTGTCAAGTCTGCTTTGGTGGGCTAACATTTTCCTATAAATGTAGGGCTAAGTTAGAATTGAAAATCACACCGTAAACATAAGTTTTCTCTTTTCTCTATATTATCGAAATGTATTTTGTGAGTATTTAGATACTTTGAGAGTTGCTATTCAAGACAAGTTTCATTCAAAGATCACTTCCGACCTTTCCTTCCCGGCATCGATTCTTTGAGGTAAGTGGATATTATTTTTTTCAGAATGATATTATTTCTTCAATATCATTACTTTGAAATGTCGATCTGAAGTTTTATCAAATTTGGAACTTTTTCATGTCTGGGGTTACTATTCATGAGTTACTATTCACGAAGTTACTATTCATGAGTTACTATTCACGAAAGTTACTATTCACGAAAGTACTATTCATTAAGCGTGAAAATGTTTTTTTGTGGAATTTCTATCTTTTGGTGTTTGAGTTATTATTCACGATACTAAGACTATTCACGATACTCATGACTATTCATCGAAAAATAAAATTTCTTCTTTCGTCAAAATATCTATTTTGGATACTAGCTTGATCATTGTATCCATGTTTTGATCATTCTTGAATTTTACACCACTATGATTATTTTGAGGTATTATTCGACATGGATAAAACAAAGTACGAATCCTTAATCCTTAATCCTTGTCATTTTGTTTCACAGGATTCGTTCTTTAAAATATTTTCATCATCCTCGGCCTTAAATGATGATATTATTGAATATCTTCGCCCTCAGTGTGCAAAGATGAATGATTTCAAGAATATCTTTGGCCCAGTCAGAAAGGCAAAGATGAGCGGTGTTTAAATGAATACGACCGATCGATGAATATCTTTTGGCTCAGTAGTAAAAGATGAACAGTGTTGAGATGAAATAGACGATTGATGAATATCTTTGGCCTTTAGTGCAAAGATGAACAGTGTGAGAGATTTAATACATGACCGATCGATGAATATCTTTTGGCCAGAAGCAGTGCAAAGATGAATATTTGATTTGAGATGAATATCGATTGATGTTACGTGGATAAAATATTGATGATGGACGTTAAATTCATAGATTATAGTAGATTTCATTCTCTACGTAACTCTTCTATGAATTATTATTTCCATTGCGAATATTGATCCGAAACTTGTTGCCTATTGTATTCTATCGATTTTTCCTCGTTGGAGACTAACGATAATTTGTCAGATATTATCTTAGTCATAAGTATTCTTTATCGGGCTAGAAGGCCGAGCTCACCCTTTTCCTTGTTGTTCCATTTTCTTCTCGTGGAGGCGAGAATGTAGCAGTACTCAGAAGACCCTAAAACTTTTTAAATAAAAAGGAATTTCCTTTATTTATTATTTTGAAATAGAAGGGTTGATTTGATTAATGTGGATAGTTAAGGGTTAAATACGCAAATATTTCAAAATAAGCAAGTGGTTATAAAATATTCATTGTTGTTGGGAATATTCGTTTGGTCGTGGAATATTCATGGTTTTAGAATATTCGTATTGCACTGACAAAAACCATGTGTGGGCCCCATAATGAAAGCGATTGGATGAAGAAAACGACAAATATAAGTTGTTTTTAAATAACTACTGTAGTTGTTACCAATATTATCTTGTTGAATACGTTGGTTTAAAACACACTAATACGGCGTTGTCAACAAGAAGATACCACGTATTGCACCAATTATTGATTCTTACGTAAGAAGGCACTACTCAATAATGGTTACAGAATTATCGCTCAAAGATTTTATCGAATTAATAATTGCTGCGTTGATATTTTATATTGTCGTTGTTTCAATAATTGTCATTACATAAGATTTTCATTATCGAAGCAATAATTCATATTATCTCGAATAATATTATTAGATAACATTATTGGCAATGTCTAGAAAGTTCGCTTAAGGAGAGGTTTGGTCATCTAATCAAGCGCAAAGAAGAAGAAGAAATTCTTATCGAAAGTTCTCTTCCCTGAACCTCACCGGTTGTCAATATTGTGATTCTCGTAATATTATTTGTGAATAATTAATTATTGATTTATACGATGAGGAAAATATTGATTTTATGTGGATATAGATGGAGAAAATTTTAAAATGACAATTGTTGAAAATTAATATTTTATCTTTTTCTCGATAAAATAATTCATTTAAATATATTATTTTAATAATATATTAACGGTGATATTTTTACAATGAATGTGGGATATATGAGTATATGAGGAGGAAGAGTATTTTGTGGCATTAAATGTTTAACACATGTTTTGTGTGTTGGTGGACACAATTATCGAAATCGAAATTTGATTATAACTTGTAAAATCACCCGCTTGTGGATTTCGATTCAATTTCTATTTGGAATTTGGAAAACTTTCTTCTGCAAAGTTGTAGAGAATTGAATTTCCTATAAAAAACTCGCGAGATTTGAATTTTCTGATGAAAGGGCTATTTATTATGAATTATTGAAGTTCAAGTTCAAATAATTGATTTTGGGAGTTTAAATTATTTTTGTTAAGAAAAACGTTTTTTGTATTTTTTGGACATCATTAACATGTGTGGCTGGTGTTTTGACCAAAAGTTGGGCTAAGGAAAATTTGTATAATTATATTAATATTATATTAAATTTTTCGCTTTTGTGTTCTAAGCAATTTCCTATAAATAGGGTGCTTAGGTTAGAATTGAAAATCACACCGTAAATCAAGTTTTCTCTATTTCTCTCTCGATATTTTGAGCGTATTCTTGTGAGTATTTTGAGTATACTTTGAGTATTGATATACGGTGCAAGTTCATTCAAATATATTCGTAAGTAAGACCGATCTTTTCGAGGTAAGTGGATATTATTTTTTTTTCGTAATGATATTATTTCTTCAATATCATTATAATCAAATGTTGATCTCAAGTTTTATCAAATTTGGAACTTTTTCATGTCGGGGTTACTATTCATGGGTTACTATTCATGAGTTACTATTCACGAGTTACTATTCATACTAAAGTTACTATTCATGAAGTTACTATTCACGAAAGTACTATTCATGTAAGCGTGAAGATGTTTTTTGTGGAATTTCTATCTTTTGGTGTCTGAGTTACTTATTCACGATACTATTCACGATACTATTCACGTGATACCAAGACTATTCACCTAAAAATAAAATTTTTTCTTTTTGTCCAAAATATCTATTTCGGATACTAACTCGATCAGATCCATGTTTTGATCATTCTGAATTTTACACCACTATGATTATTTTTGAGGTATTTTGGACATGGATAAAACCAAGTACTAATCCTTAATCCTTAATCCTTGTCATTTTGTTTCATCGGATTCGTTTCTTTAAAAAAATATTTTCATCATCCTCGCCTTAAATGATGATATTATGGAATATCTTTGGCCCTGTAGTGCAAAGATGAATGATTTCTTAAGAATATCTTTGGCTCAGTAGTGCAAAAGATGAATGATTTTTGAAGAATATCTTTGGCCTCAGAAGGCAAAGATGAACAGTGTTTAAATGAACATGAATTAATCGATGAATATCTTTGGCCTCGTAGTGCAAAGATGAATATTTGATTCGAGATGTATATCGATTGATGTTACAGGATAAAAGATAGACGATGAACTTTTAAATTCATACATATAAGATAGTAGTTTGCATTCTCTACTTAACTCTTCTAATGAATTATTATTTCACGCGAATATTGATTTAAAATTTGTTGTCTATCAGATTCTATTATATTTTTCCTCGTTGAAGACTAACGATAATTTGTTGATATTATCTTAGTCATAATATTCTTTATCGAGCTAGTTGAGCTCACCCTTTCCCTTTTGTTCCATTTTTCTCGTGGAGGCGAGAATATAACGAGTAGATTTAGTGGGGTATGGAATGAAGGTTTTAGAAAGGATTGTTTAGTAGTCCTCACCATTTTGTAAATTAATGTATCAATAAATGTGATGAGGATTTATTTGAGTATAGATATTGTCTGTAAGATAATATTTGTATTCAAACTCACGCTTTTATCGTTGTAATAATAAAGTTGTAGTTGTTTCGTATCATGTATCGACAACTCGTAATAGGTGATGTATACCTATTTTGGGGGGCCACGCGATGCTACTAGTCGGTCAAATGGAATGAAGGTTCTAGAGAGAGTTATTTAGTAGTCCTCACCATTATTGTAAAATAATGTATCAATAAATGTGATGAGGATTTATTTGAGTATAAATATTGTCAGAAGATAATATTTGTATTTAAACTCACAGTTTTATTGTTGTGATAATAAAGTTGTAGTTGTTTCGCACTCATGTATTTGGCGACTTCAGAATGGGTTGGATGGAATGGACCTATTTTGGGGTCGCCACAGCTGGTATCGAGCTTAGGATATGATCTCCAAGGAGATCGGGAATAGAACTAGGAGGGGAGAGACGAGTAAATCCTTTCACAAGGTGTCCTACCTAAGCTTATTTGTTAGTTGGTCAAGATATAGGATATTATGTGATCGATTTCCTTAATTAACCCTTGTTTTACGACAAGAATTGAGAATGTCGACCGAGAATATTAATAGTGGAGTAAATGAGACCGTGGAGATGCCTGTATTTTTAACAACGAGGAGAACGCAATAAAGTCGGGCAATGTACCTCCCGTGAATAACACCAACGAAAGCGTGATGATGAACGAGGGGATGTTTAGAAGTTTTTTGCGATTCATGCAAAATCGCACGAGGAGACTCGTGTTCAAAATACAGGAGGAGATGATAGCAATTCACGGTGGTCACGCCACCAAGAAGCTCAAAGAGTTGGGACCACTGTAATTTTGGGGAAAGTTTGATCCGATCAAGCGGAAACATGGGTCAAACAAATTACCAAGATATTCGATGTCTTGGGATGCATCGAGGAACGTGAAAGTTCCATTCGCTACTTTTATGTTCCGTGGCGAGAGGCAGACATCGGTGGGAATCGTGGAAGCATACTCCATCCAAACCGCACTCAAAGATGTCGCCGGAGACGCTTTGTAAAATAGCTTAATGACAAGTACTTCCCCGAAAGTATTCGGCTATATGAAGGAAGTGGAGTTTATTAGATCGAGCAGTAATAACACGATTTGTCCCAAAGACGAGGCTTAAGTTCATGAGTTATCCGTGTTTGCACCTCATTTGGTGGAGAATGAGGAACGATGACGCGGATGTTTCGAGAGGTTTGAAACCCAAGATATACGCAAGAGATCTCATTTCTCATAAATTTTCTCTATTCAGAGATGTTGTAAATGTGGCTCAATTGTTAGAGCGAGATAACGAAAGTACGCTCAACCGAGGGACCATAACCGTGGATCATACCAAAGATAGAATCATCGTAATAACGATAACCAAATGAGAAAAAGAAGAATACGGACAAAGGCCAGAACCACTCCGTGGTAATCGTGGCCATGAAAATAGAAGAAGCGAGTGGGAGGAGATTTTAAAAAGAGGAGATTCAACAACCACCATGTGAAGACGCTGCCGCCAAAAGCAATCGGGTTCCAAGAGGAGGAGAAAGACCACCTATCAGATGTGTTATAAATGCGGAAAGAGGACATATCACCAAACCGCCCACAACAGCTTTAAGGTATGCTATAATTGTGGAAAAGAAGGACATATCGCCGAGATCAGACGATATCGAAAACCTAGTCCAAACGGGAATGGTGACTCAAAAGGATGTCCCGTAAAAGTCAAAGTCAACGATTCTCGAAGAGCGCTTTGTCGTGACCGGTCAAAATGCGAGGAACCCGAACGGTTAGCACGGGTTAGTTAATTATAAATTCTTGTAAGTTTATACCTTACTAGATACCTGCTTCTACCCATTCTTTTATCTCTTCGTTGCGCCAACGCTTGAACTCGACTACGGAGAAATTAGACTTTGACCTATTTATGGAGACTCCATTAGAGAAACTTTCATTACATCCGTTGTTTAAAAATCTTGCTTGATTCAAGTTGGCACTATCACATTACCCGTTAACCTTATTTCTATAGAGATATTTGCTTTTGATGTGATTTTAAGGTTAACTACTCATCACGCCAAAATTGATTGCTTTTGTAAGGTGTTAGTTTTCATATTCCTAAGCAACTCGTTATTCAATTCAAGCAATCAAACCATCAGTAGTCAAACATTTTCATATCAAGCCATGAAGTCATTCGCTTATTACGGATGTCAAGTTTTCTTAGTCCATGTTATGGATTTGAATAAAGACACGCCGATTTGAATAATATTCTCGTTGTTATTGATTTTTCCCGACGATTTTCAAGAATTTCTTGGTTTACTCCCAAAGATCGATATTAAATTTTGTATCGACTTTGAACCCAGACAAAAACTCATTTCTAAAATCTCATATCGAATGGCTCCTATTGAACTTCGTGAGTTAAAAATTCAACTATAGAATTTGGTACCGAGCCTTTATCTTGTGACTTCCTTTGTGGAATTCACCAAGCCGCATCTCCGTAGGGACGCCATATTCGCAAGCGATAAGAACCGATAGGTGTCATTGTGACGGCTATCCAAGGTTGAGATATGAGTCACAGCTTGAGAACAACCTAAGCTCAGAATCGAAAATACGTAGCTTTCAGGCTTAGTTGGTTATTATCTGAGATTCGTTGAAGGATATTCTCAATCGCTATTCCATTAACGCAATTGACTTCGTAGAGATACAAAATTGAATGGAGCAAGGAATGTGGGAAGAGCTTCAAGAACTCAAGAGGAGACTCATTTCAACACATGTTCTCGACCATGCCATCCTCGAAAAGTTTAACGCGGTAATAACGTTGTAGTAGAAGATCGATACAAGCACGAGTAAAGATATTGTCAAAGACTCATTTCAGATAATATACAAATAATAGAGATGGAGATGAAAACCTAGGTGATGATATACGGATGTATATATACGAGTATAATCGATTTTAATCGATAAAGTTAAAGTCATGTTTCAAGCTACACACCGAGTCGATGAATTTGAAGAAGGAGGTGCAAGAAGTTGTTATTTCAAAAGCGAGAGAATTCTTGAGGTGAGGAAAGCTCAAACCTTCGATTTATTAATCCATTTGAAATTTTCGATCGAATAGGAACCGTGGCCTATAGACTCGCTTTTATCGCCAAGTACGACGCGTGTTCATAACGCTTTTCACGATCGATGTTACGTAAATATGTGGACGAATTCAAACACGCCATCGAAGTTAGAACCGGACGAGATAGCCAAGACTTAACGACGAGGAGGTACTCGCCAAGATTTTGTGAAAGGAAAGAACACGACCTATGCATCGAGGTTATACCACAAGTTAAAGTTTTGTGGAGAAACCATGCTATCGAGGAAATGACCGGGAGTTGGAAACGAAAATGAAAGCGAGGTATCTTTACCTTTTCAAACACTGTGTACGTGACGTCAATTTCGAGGACTAAATTTCATAAGGAGGGAGGTCAGAAGACCTCAAATTATTTTTAAATGAAAAGGAATTTTTATTTATTATTTTGAAATAGTAAGGGTTGATTTGATTAATGTGGATAGTTACGAGAAGGGTTAAAATACGCAAATATTTCAAAATAAGTGGTTATGGTTATAAAATATTCATTATTTGCTTGAGAATATTCGCTTGGTCGTGGAATATTCGCATCTGCTTTGGGAATATTCGACGACGACAAATTTTGTGGGCCCCATAACGGAAAGTTTATTGGATGAAGAAAACGACAAACAATAGTTTGGGTGGTTATAAATAACTACAGAAGTTATACCAATTTAATACCGTTGAATACCAAAATGGTTAAAACACAAGATTATTTACGCATCATCGTTGAATACAAGTTAAAGACACACTAATACGGGAATATTCACGACTGAGCAGTGTTGTCGAATTGCACCAGATTATTCAATTATTGATCTTACGTAAGAAGGCTACTAGACAATACTCGTTTTTACGGTTAATAATTGTTACAAAGAAGAATTATCGCTCAAGATTTATTTTATTGATTCAATAATTGTCGCGCTGATATTTTATATTATTGTTGCTTCAATAATGTTGTTTTAAATAATTGTCATTACACAAGATTTTTCCATTATCGATCAATAATTCATATTATTTGAATAATATTATTAGATAACATTATTGGCAATGTCTAGAAAGTTCTCGTCTAAGGAGAGGTTTGGTCACCTAATCGCGCCAAGAAGGAGAGATCCTTATCGAAAGCCCCTCTTCCTCGAAACCCTCGTTGTCATTAGATTGTGATTCTCGTAATATTATTTGTGAATAATTAATTATTGATTTATATGATGAGGAAAATATTGATTTTATGTGGATATAGATGGAGAAAATTTTAAATGACAATTGTTGAAAATTAATATTTTATTTTTTCTCGATAAAATAATTCATTTAATTATATTATTTTAATAATATATAACTATGTGATATTTTTACAATGAATGTGGGATATATGAGTATATGAGGAGGAAGAGTATTTTTGTTGCATTAAATGATTTAAAACATGTTAAACATGTGTCAGGGACCCCATTTATCGACCGAAATTTGATTATAAACCGTAAAATCGCCTGCTACATGGATTTCTTGGCCAATTTCTATTTGGAATTTGGAAAAACTTTCTTCTAAAGTTGTAGAGAATTGAATTTTCTATAAAAACTCATGAGATTCAAATTTTTCGATAAAAGGGCTATTTATTATGAATTATCAAGTGTTCTATAATTGAAATAATTGATTTTTGAAGTTTTAAATTATTTTTATCAAGAAAACGTTTTTTGGTTTTTTTGATGCATGTGCTGGAATTTTTTTTCAAATGTGTGGTGGCGGGGAATATATAAAAATATAATAATATTATATTAAATTTTCTCGCTTTATTGTTCTAAGCAATTTCCTATAAATAGGTGCTTAGGTTAGAATTGAAAATCACACCGTAAACTCAAGTTTTCTCTTCTCTCTATATATATCGAGTTTATTTTGTGAGTATTTTGAGTATACTTTGAGTATTGCTATACTATGCAAGTTCGTTTTTAATAGACTATATCCCACCTTTCCTTCCAACTAAGATATTATTCTTTCGAGGTAAGGATGTTATTTTCTTCATAAATGATATTATTTCTTCAATATCATTACGTCAAATATTGATTTGAACTTTTTATCAAATTTGGAACTTTTTCATGTCTGGTTACTATTCATGAAGTTACTATTCACGAAAGTTACTATTCATGAGTTACTATTCACGAAAGTTACTATTCACGAGTTACTATTCATGAGTTACTATTCACGAGTTACTATTCATGAAGTACTATTCACAAAGCGTGAAGATGTTTTTTTGTGAAATTTCTATCTTTGGTGTTTGAGTTACTATTTGATACTAATACTATTCACGATACTAAGACTATTCACTTATCACTCAAGACTATTCAATTTAAAAAATGAAATTTTTTCTTTTTGTCCAAAATATCTATTCTGGATACTAGCTTTGATCAGATCCATGTTTTGACTCATTCTTGAATTTTACACCACTATGATTATTTATGAGGTATTTTTGAACATGTGATAAACAAAAGTACTAATCCTTAATAATTTGTTCATTTTGTTTCACCGGATTCGATTTTCTTTAAAAAATATTTTCATCATCCTCGCCTTAAATGATGATATTATGAATATCTTTGGCTCAGAAGTAGTGCAAAGATGAATGATTTTCATGAATATCTTCGGCTCGTAGTGCAAAGATGACCGATCGATGAAATCATTTTGAATATGTTTGCAAAGATGAAAGATGACCTAATCGATGAATATCTTTGGCTCAGAGTGCAAAAAGATGAATATTTGATTCCAATATATATCGCCCGACAGATAAAAGATGAATTTATTTTAGTAGGATTAAAGATGAGATATTTGATTCTCTACTTAACCTTGATTTGATAAGATGAAAATTATCTTTGTCTATCAGATTCTATTAGAATTTAGAACATCAATTACGACGATAATTTATGTATATATGATTTGTCATAAATTCTTTGATTGATTTACTGGGAAAACATTGTTGTTCCACTTTTATTATCGTGAGAAGATAATAGATTTTATGGTTGGGTATGGAACGAACTCTTCTAGATGGATTAAGATTTTTGTAAAATAATGTATCAATAAAAAATCTATCATATATCGAATTTGTTTAATAACTATTGATAAATATTATCTTTAGTCATAATATTCTTTTACCGGGCTAGTTGAGTTTCACCCTTTTCCTTCACAATTCCTTTTTTAATCAGTGTTCTGGGTCGAACGAGGATTAAGTTGTTTAAGAATCCACGATGATATGGTGGTCTATCATTTAGTAGAAAGTATATTTGTATGAATCAAATCAACACAATTGAACATTTCATTATTACCTATAATGTTGTTTAATAGAGTTTTGCCATTATCATACAAGATATCTAATGTATCAATAATAAATTACGATTTTGAAATATTCTTATTACATGAATTATTATTTATTTCGAAAGGAATTGGAATAAGCACAATTTAAACTCACAACTATCAAGAAGAATATATCATGACTAAAGATAATTAAATTATCAATTATTTCATCGTCAAATAAATAAATATAATTTAGAACATATGGTAGATGATAATAATTTTCAACATATATCAAAAATCACCAATTCGACGATCAAAAACAATCCATTAGTTAGATCGCCACTAGATCATTCAGTCTATTATCCAATTATACATCCATTAAAATAAATCAACAGCCTACTCCCACAATAATATGAATAACTCATAAAAATTTCCTTTATTTATTATTTTGAAATAGTAAGGGTTGATTTGATTAATGTGGAGTTAAGGGTTAAATACGCAAATATTTCAAAAAATAAGCAAGTGGTTATAAAATATTCATTATTGTTTGGGAATATTCGTTGGTCGTGGAATATTCAGATCATTTGGGAATATTCGTGACGACGACAAGCAGCCCATGTGTGGGCCCCATAACGGAAAGCGATTGGATGAAGAAAACGACAAATATAAGTTGTTTTTAAATAACTACAGAAGTTTGTTATCAAGTAATATCATTGAATACCTTGTGGTTAAAAAACACACTAATACGCCGTTGTTGAACAAGAAGATACCAGATTGCACCAATTATTGATTCTTACGAAGAAGGCACTACTCAATAATGGTTACAAAGAATTATCGCTCAAAGATTTTATCGAAAGTTAATAATTGTCATATTGATATTTTATATATGTCGTTGTTTCAATAATTGTCATTACATAATTTTTTCATTATCGGCAATAATTTATATTATCTAATAATATTATTAGATAACATTATTGGCAATGTCTAGAAAGTTCGCTCTAAGGAGAGGTTTGGTCATCTAATCGCGCCAAGAAGAAGAAATTTTATCGAAAGCCCCCCTTTCCTGAACCGCCTCGTGTCAATATTGTGATTCTCGTAATATTATTTGTGAATAATTAATTATTGATTTATATGATGAGGAAAATATTGATTTTATGTGGATATAGATGGAGAAAATTTTTAAAATGACAATTGTTGAAAATTAATATTTTATCTTTTCTCGATAAAATAAATCATCATTAAATATATATTATTTTAATAATATATTAACTGTGATATTTTTACAATGAATGTGGGATATATGAGTATATGAGGAGGAAGAGTATTTTTGTGGCATTAAATGTTTAAAACATGTTAAAACATGTGTGGTGGACCCACAATTATCGAATCAAATTTGATTATAAATTGTAAAATCACCCGCTTGTGGATTTTGGCCAATTTCTATTTGGAATTTGGAAAACTTTTTCTTCGCAAAGTTGTAGAGAATTGAATTTC
The DNA here is from genome assembly GCA_020205615.1 of Panax quinquefolius. Classification (NCBI taxonomy): domain Eukaryota; kingdom Viridiplantae; phylum Streptophyta; class Magnoliopsida; order Apiales; family Araliaceae; genus Panax; species Panax quinquefolius. The sequence continues at coordinate 29,642 of JAINUW010000262.1, forward strand.
CTATAAAAACTCGCGAGATTCGAATTTTCTGATGAAAGGGCTATTTATTATGAATTATTGAAGTTCAAGTTCAAATAATCGATTTTTGGGAGTTTAAATTATTTTTGTTAAGAAAAAACGTTTTTTTGTTTTTTTTTTTTTGGACATCATTAACATGTGAATTGGTGTTTTGACCAAAAGGTGGGCTAAGGAAAATTTGTATAATTATATTAATATTATATTAAATTTTCGCTTGGTGTTCTAAGCATTTTCCTATAAATAGGTGCTTAGTTAGAATTGAAAATCACACCGTAAATCAAGTTTTCTCTATTTCTCTCGATATTTTGAGCGATTCTTGTGAGTATTTTGAGTATACTTTGAGTATTGATATACTGCAAGTTCATTCAACTATATCCTATTCCAAATGTAAGTATCGATTTTCGAGGTAAGTGGATATTATTTTTTTTTCAGAATGATATTATTTCTTCAATATCATTATATCGAAATGTTGATCCAAGTTTTTATCAAATTTGGAACTTTTTCATGCTCTGGGTTATTATTCATGGGTTACCTGGGTTACTATTCATGAAGTTACTATTCACGAAGTTACTATTCACGAAGTTACTATTCACGAAGTTACTATTCACGAAGTTACTATTCATTTAGTACTATTCACGTAAGCGAAGAAGATTTTTTTGTGGAATTTCTATCTTTGTGCTCTGAGTTACTATTCACGATACTAAGAGACTATTCACGATACTAAGACTATTCACGATACTAAGAGACTATTCAATTTAAAAATAAAATTTTTCTTTTCGTCCAAAATATCTATTCGGATACTAACTCGATCAGATCCATGTTTTGATCATTCTCGAATTTTTTACACCACTATGATTATTTTTGAGGTATTTTTGGACGACGGATAAAACCAAGTACTAATCCTTAATCCTTAATCCTTGTCATTTTGTTTTCATCGATTCGCTTTAAAAAAAAAAATATTTTTCATCATCCCGCCTTAAATGATGATATTATGGAATATCTTCGGCCCGTAAAAGTAAAAGATTAATGATTTTTAAGAATATCTTTGGCCCAAAGTAAAAAAGATGAATGATTTTCAAGAATATCTTCGCCAGAAAAAAAGAGAAATGTGTGTTTAAATGAATATGATTAATCGATGAATATCTTCGCCTCAGTAAAAAAAAAAAGATGAATATTTGATTCCGTATGTATATCGATTGATGTTACAGGATAAAAGATAGACGATGAACTTTTAAATTCATACATGTAAGATAGTAGTTTGCATTCTCTACTTAACTCTTCTAATGAATTATTATTTCCGCAATAATATTGATTTAAAATTTGTTGTCTATCAGATTCTATTATATTTTTTCCTCGTCAAGACTAACGATAATTTGTCAGATATTATCTTAGTCATAATATTATTTTTATCGAGCTAGTTGAGCTCACCCTTTTCCTTTTTGTTCCATTTTTTTCTCGTGAGGCTAGAATATAATGAAAGTATTTAGCCTGGGAAAATGGAATGAAGGTTTTAGAAAGGATTGTTTAGTAGTCCTCACCATTTTTTGTAAAATAATGTATCAATAAATGTGATGAGGATTTATTTGAGTATAGATATTGTCTGTAAGATAATATTTGTATTCAAACTCACGCGCTTTATCGTTGTAATAATAAAGTCAGAAGTTGTTTCGCACTCACGACGACAACCGTAATAGGTGATGTATACCTATTTTGGGGGGCGCCACAGCTTGGTATCGTAGTTTTAGGATATGATCTCCATGAGATCGGGAATGTAACCAGAGGGGAGAGACGAGTAAATCCTTCGCTAAAGGTGTCCTACCTAAGCTTATTTGTTAGTTGGTCAAGATATATAGGATATTATGATGATATATTGATTTTTAATTAACCCTTGTTTTATGACAAGATTTGAGAATGTCGATCGAGAATATTAATAAAGGAGTAAATGAGACCGTGGAGATGCCTCAGATTTTACCAACGAGGAGAACGGCAACAGTCGGGCAATGTACCTCTCCCGTGAACAACACCATCGAAAGCGTGATGATGAACGAGGGATGTTTAGAAGTTTTTGCAGCTCATGCAAAATCGCATTTAGGAAACTCGTGTTCAAAATACAGTGAGGAAATGATAAGAATTCACGTTGTTGTCACACCAAGCAGCTCAAAGAGTCGGGACCACCGTAATTTAAGGGAAAGCCGATCCGATCACGGCGTATAAACACGGGTCAAACAAATTACCAAGATATTCGATGTCTGGGATGCACGAGGAACAGAAGGTTCCATTCGCCACCTTTATGTTCCGCGGGCGAGGCGCATCATCGGTGGGAGTCTCAGGAAGCGCACTCCATCCAAACCGCACTCAAAGATGTCTGGGAGACGCTTTCAGAATTATTTAATGACAAATACTTTCCGAAAGTGTTCGGCTATACGGAAGGAAGTGGAGTTCATCGATTGAACAAAACAATACGATTTTGTCTCAAAGACGAGGCAAAGTTTGCAGAGTTATCCGTGTTTCAGACCTCATTTGGTGGAGAATGAGGAACGATGACGCGGATGTTTCTTAGAGGTTTGAAACCCCAAGATACGCCAAGATCTCATTTCTCATAAATTTTCTTTATTCAGACATGTTGTAAAATGTGGCTCAATTATTAGAGCGAGATAACGAAAGTACGGCCAACCGAGGGACCACAACCAGATCGATCGTAGATATAGCAGCCAATGTAATAATGATAACTCATGAGAAAGAAACAGACGGACAAAAATGGTAACCACTCCGTGGTAATCATGGCCATGAAAATAGAAGAAGCGAGTCAGAGGAGATTTTAAAAAGAGGAGATTTAACAACTAATTATGTGAAGAAGATGACAAAAGCGCAAAAGAATCGGGTTCTAAGGGAGGAGAACGACCACCCATTATATGCTACAAATGCGAAAAGAGGGACATATCACCAAACCGCCCACAACAGCTCAAGGTATGCTATAATTGTGGAAAGGAAGGACATATCGCCGAGATCAGACAAAGAATAAACCTAGTTCAATGGGGGGGGTGACTCAAAAGATCGTCCCGTAAAAGTCAAAGTCAACGATTCCGGAAGAGCGCTTTGTCAGGATCGGTCATAATGCGAGGAACCCAAACGAGGTGATCACGGTAAGCTATTTATAAATTCTCGCTAAGTTTATACCTTTACTTGATACCGGTATACCCATTCATTTATCTCTCCCGCATGTGCTCAACGCTTAAACTCGACCGAGAGAAATTAGACTTTGACCTATCTCGTGGAAACTCCGCTAGAGAAACTTTCATCACATCCATCGCTTATAAATCTTGTTTGATTCAAGTTGGCACCATTACCTTACACCGCTGAATTTTATCTCTTTAAAGATACTTGCTTTTGATGTGATTTTAGGATTGATCGTTAACTACTCATCATGCCAAAATTGATTGTTTTCGTAAGGTGTTAGTTTTCATATTCCTAACCAACCCGTTGTATTTAATTCAAGCAACTAAACCATTAAAATCGATCACCATCATATCTAATCATAAAGCTATTCGCTTATTAAAAAACGGATGTCAAGCTTTCTTAGCCCATGTTATGGATTTGAATAAAGACACGCCAAATTTGAATAATATTCCCGTTGTTATCGATTTTCCGACGATTTCAAGAACTTCCCTGGCCTACCCCCGTAACGTGAAGTCAATTTTTATCGATCTTGAACCCGCACAAAGCCCATTTCTAAAACCCCATATCGAATGGCTCCTATTGAACTTCAGAGTTAAAGGTCCAACTACTGTGAATTGTTGGACATCGGCTTCATCTGGCCCCAAGACATCTCCTCGGGGTGCTCCCTGCTTTATTCAGAAAAGAAGAAAGACGGAGTATGCGACTTTGATCGACTATCTGGAATCGAACCATGTCACCATCAAGAATAGGTATCCTCACCTCAGATTGATGACTTGTTTCGACCACAAGTAAGGGGCACAATTTTTTCAAAAATCGATCTTCGCTCGATATCATCACCAAGATTAAAATCGAGGATATTCCAAAGACCGCCTTCGTAACCCCCCAGATGGGCATTATGAATTTTAGTCATGTCTTTCTTGACTAACTAATGCTCCCGCGCTTTTTCATGGATATGATGAACCGAGTATTCAAGGAATATTTCGATCAATTCGTTGTTGTTTTTATTGATGACATCCTCATATATTCCAAAAGCCGGAAGATCATGAGCACCATTTGAAGTCGGTACTCCAAAGGCTTCGTGGAAAACCAACTATATGCCAAATTGAAGAAATGTGAGTTCGCTTCGAGGAAGTAGCATTCCTTGGGCACGTGGTGTCAAAACATGGAGTATCCGCTGATCCGCCAAGATCAAGCAATACAAAGTTGGGAGCAACCCAAGTCTCATGGATCAAGACGTAGTTTTTTGGGCTTACCGGTTATTATCTGAGATTCGTGGAAGGGTTTTCTAATCGCTACTCCATTAACCCAAATTTAACCCTAAGGATACAAAATTGCTTGGAGTGAAGAATGCGAGAAAAGTTTCCAAGAGCTTAAGAGAGACTTATTTCTAAGACTGCTCTAACAATACCATCCGGTCGGATGGATTTGTTATCTACATGCCGATGCTTCGTGCAAAGGGTTAGGATGTGTTCTCATGCAACGGGAAAGTCATAGCCTACGCCTCGCGACAACTTAAAGAGTATGAGAGGAATTATCCTACTCATGATCTAGAGTCAAGCAGCAATGCTTTTGCCGCTTAAAGATATGGAGGCACTATCTATATGGGGAGAAAGTGGAGATATATTCGCACCATAAAAGCTTTAAATATTTCTTCACTCAAAAAGAACTCAACACGCTGCAGCAAATGACGCTGGCTCGAACTATTGAAAGACTATAATTACCACACTATTCAATACCATCCCGGTAAAGTTTAACGTGGTAGCCGACGATCGAGTAGAAGATCATATGCGGAACGAAAAGCGATGATGTCAAGTATACGACAGAGCCAACTTTAATAGAAAAAGTTAAGGTCGCTTCAAGCCACCCAATCTTGAAATGATGCGTATGAAGAAGAAAGTACAAGAAGGAGCTATTCCTAAGTTTAGAATCGATGAAGAAGGAATACTTGAGTCCACTCTAGACTTTTCAGGTTCCTAACGACTGATTTGAAGTACAAGATTACGATGGAGGCACACAATACGCCATTTGCAATCCATCCTCGAAGTACTAAATGTATCGTGATCTTCTACATACATTTTGGTGGAACAATACGAAGAGAGAGATTGCAAAGTTTATCTCGATGTGTTTAACTTGCCAACGGTAAAGGCGAGCATCTTGTACCTAAGGGTCCCGCAGAACCACTGAGATTCCTGAATGGAAGTGGGAACACATTACTATGGATTTCATTACGGGTCTTCCTACGGCTTTTTCAAGGCATCAATGCTATTTGGGTTATTGTTGATAGATTAACCAAGTTCCGCTTCATTTTTGCCGACACGGAGACTTATTCCTCGAACGCCTTAAGCTAGTATGTACGTTGAATGAGATTGTGAGGTTGCATGGCATGCCCAGATCCATAGTTTCGGATCGTGACCCAAGATTCACTTCAAGATTTTGGGTTAGTTTGCAAAAAGCTATGGGCACGGATTTGCGATTTAGTTCGCATACCATCCCCAAAACGGACGGACGGACAATCGAGAGGACTATTCAAACTCTTCAAGATTTATTAAGACTCGTGGTCCTAGACTTCAAGGGTAGTGGGATAAGTATTTACCCATCGGTGGAATTCTCCTACAACAACAAAGCTTATCGTGCAAGTATAGTGTGGCTCCATTCAAGCATTATATGGACGAAAAATGTCGCTCTCCAATATGTTGGGATGAGGTGGGTGAAGCAACATTGTTGGGACCCGAAAGTTAAGACGTATGACTCACCGAAAAGATCCAAATGATTCGACAACGATACAAACCAAGACAAGATCGACAAAAGAGTTATGCGGATCTTCATCGAAAAGGACGGGAATTTAATGTGGGGGGATCATGATTGTCATGAAGTTGCTTCCATGGAAGGGAGTTACAAGATTTGGGAAGAGAGGAAAGCTCAATCCACGCATTTATCGGGTCCATTTCAAATTTTCGACCGAGTAGGAAATGTAGCCTATATAGACTGCATTATTCTCCGAGTATGTCTCGTGTTCATAATGTGTTTTCATATCCGCATTTCAGAATATGTGAAAGACCCAACCACGTTATCGAAGTTAGAACCGACGAGATAGTCAAGACTTAACGATGAGGAGGTACCGCCAAGATCTTGGATAGAAGGAGCATGTCCCACGCCAAGAAAGGTCATACCACAAGTTAAAGTTTTGTGGAGGAATCATGCTATAGAGGAAATGACCGGGAATTGAAACGAAATGAAAGCGAGGTATCCTCACCTTTTCAAACACTGTGTACGTACGCCAATTTCGAGGACTAAATTTCATAAGGAGGGAGGTCAGAAGACCCTCAAAATTTTTTTTAAATAAAAAGGAATTTCCTTTATTTATTATTTTGAAATAGTAAGGGTTGATTTGATTAATGTGGATAGTTAGGGTTAAATACGCAAATATTTCAAAATAAGCAAGTGGTTAAAATATTCATTATTGTTTGGGAATATTCGTTGGTCGTCGGAATATTCAGATCGTTGTGGGAATATTCGCACGACACAGCCCATGTGTGGGCCCCATAACGGAAAGCGATTGGATGAAGAAAACGACAAATATAAGTTGTTTTTAAATAATCTACAGAAGTTGTTACCAAGTAATATCATTGAATAATTTAATGGTTAAAACACACTAATACGCCGTTGTCGAAAAAGAAGATACCAGATTGCACCAATTATTGATTCTTACGAAGAAGGCACTACTCAATAATGGTTACGTGAATTATCGCTCAAAGATTTTATCGAGTTAATAATTGTCATATTGATATTTTATATTGTCGTTGTTTCAATAATTGTCATTACACAAAGATTTTTCATTATCGGGCAATAATCATATATTATCCTAATAATATTATTAGATAACATTATTGGCAATGTCTAGAAAGTTCTCGCCTAAGGAGAGGTTTGGTCATCTAATCGCGCCAAGAAGAAGAAATTTTATCGAAAGCCCCCTCTTCCTGAACCTACTCGTGTCAATATCAGGATTCTCGTAATATTATTTGTGAATAATTAATTATTGATTTATATGATGAGGAAAATATTGATTTTATGTGGATATAGATGGAGAAAATTTTAAATGACAATTGTTGAAAATTAATATTTTATCTTTTTCTCGATAAAATAATTCATTTAAATATATTATTTTAATAATATATTAACTGTGATATTTTTACAATGAATGTGGGATATATGAGTATATGAGGAGGAAGAGTATTTTTGTGGCATTAAATGTTTAAACACATGTTTTGTGTGTTGGTGGACACAATTATCGAATCAAATTTGATTATATTTTGTAAAATCACCCGCTTGTGGATTTTGGCCAATTTCTATTTGGAATTTGAAAAAACTTTCTTCTGCAAAGTTGTAGAGAATTGAATTTCCTATAAAACTCGCGAGATTCGAATTTTCTGATGAAAGGGCTATTTATTATGAATTATTGAAGTTCAAGTTCAAATAATTGATTTTTGGGAGTTTAAATTATTTTTTTGTTAAAACGTTTTTTTTTGTTTTTTTTTTTGGACATCATTAACATGTGTGGCTGGTGTTTTGACCAAAAGGTGGGCTAAGGAAAAATTTTATATATATTATATTAATATTATATTAAATTTTTTCGCTTTTGTGTTCTAAGCATTTTCCTATAAATAGGTGCTTAGTTAGAATTGAAAATCACACCGTAAACCCAAGTTTTTCTATTTCTCTCGATATTTTGAGCGTATTCTTGTGAGTATTTTGAGTATACTGAGTATCGATATATATGCTGCAAGTTCATTCATATATTATTCCAATGTAAGTATCGATTTTTCGAGGTAAGTGGATATTATTTTTTTTTCAGAATGATATTATTTCTTCAATATCATTATATCGAAATGTTGATCTCAAGTTTTTATCAAATTTGGACTTTTTTTTCATATTCATGGGTTATTATTCATGGGTTACTATTCATGAGTTACTATTCACGAAGTTACTAGTTACTATTCATGAAGTTACTATTCATTCAAGTTACTATTCATTTAGTACTATTCATGTAAGCGTGAAGATGTTTTTTGTGGAATTTCTATCTTTTGGTGTCTGAGAGTTACTATTCACGATGATACTAAGACTATTCACGATATGCAAGACTATTCACGATATCAAGACTATTCAACCTAAAAATAAAATTTTTTCTTTTTTGTCCAAAATATCTATTCGGATACTAACTCGATCAGATCCATGTTTTGATCATTCTCGAATTTTTTACACCACTATGATTATTTTTGAGGTATTTTTGGACGGATAAAACCAAGTACTAATCCTTAATCCTTAATCCTTGTCATTTTGTTTCATCGATTCGCTTAAAAAAAAAAAATATTTTTCATCATCCTCGCCTTTAAATGATGATATTATGGAATATCTTGGCTCAGAAGGCAAAGATGAATGATTTTTAAGAATATCTTCGGGCCCAGAAAGTGCAAAGATGAATGATTTTTCAAGAATATCTTCGGCCCAGAGCAAAGATGAATGTGTGTTTAAATGAATACATGACTAATCGATGAATATCTTTCGCCTCAGAAAGTAGTAAAAGATGAATATTTGATTTCCGTATATATATCGATTGATGTTACAGGATAAAAGATAGACGATGAACTTTTAAATTCATACATGTAAGATAGTAGTTTGCATTCTCTACTTAACTCTTCTAATGAATTATTATTTTTCATGTAATATTGATTTAAAATTTGTTGTCTATCAGATTCTATTATATTTTTTTCCTCGTCAAGACTAACGATAATTTGTCAGATATTATCTTAGTCATAATATTCTTTATCGAAAGCTAGTTGAGCTCACCCTTTTCCTTTTTGTTCATTTTTTTCTCGTGAGGCTAGAATATAATGAGTATTTAGCCTGGGTAATGGAATGAAGGTTTTAGAAAGGATTGTTTAGTAGTCCTCACCATTTTTGTAAAATAATGTATCAATAAATGTGATGAGGATTTATTTGAGTATAGATATTGTCTGTAAGATAATATTTGTATTCAAACTCACGCTTTATCGTTGTAATAATAAAGTTGTAGTTGTTTCGCATCATGTATCGACAACTCGTAATAGGTGATGTATACCTATTTTGGGGTCCTCAAGGCGTAAACGCATTACGTATGCATGAGGATATTCCAAACGTAATAATAAATAATGGAACCAGTCCGTAAGAACGCACGCATGGATATTTCGACAAGTATAATAAATAATGGAACCAGTCCAGCGATAAGCGCACGCATGTGATATTCAAATGTAATAATAAAGAACTAATATCAAAAGAATTTCACCATGTATGCGGATTATCAGACGCAAAAAAGGTTATTCCAACATAATAATAAAGAATGGAATAATGTAAGAATTTCACCAAGTATAGGGTAGTCGCGATATCAAAAGTTATTCCAACGTAATAATAAATAATAATAATATCCTTTACTGAGTACGACAATTATATCCCCTACCTTAAAAAAGAAAAGTATTCCGACTTCAAGTAGAAGTGAATATACTTGAAAAAAACTTAAGACTACGTTCAAAGTTTTCTTAAACTCAAAGAAATACGCTCAAGATTATAGAAAAGAAGAACTCTCTATAGTTTCTCTCTGGAGTTTCGGTGAATTCGTAAGAAATAATGAAGGAATGAGCTTCTATTTATAGAAAAATGGATTCAGATAAGTAACTAACTCATGAATCGGTCCAGATTGATTTACTTTTAACTCGTTATCCATATTTAAAGCAAAATATTTTAAATAAAATATAATATATTCTATTTATAATCTAATAAAACGAATAACTTTATAAAAGATTTTACTATGCAAACACTATACTACGAGGCACTATACATAATAAAATATAATATATTCTAATTATTGTCTAATAAAATGTATAACTTTATAAAAGTATTCATTTATATAAAAAGATTTTACTATGCAAAATACTATGCACAATAGAATATAATATATTCTATTTATAGAATAACTTTATAAAAGTATTTTGTTTTATATAAAAAGATTTTCTATTTTATTACATTAATAATACCAATAAAACAAAACTGAGTGACTTATCACATAAGCATCAATAATCAATACCGTGCTATTTACCAAAATAGAAAAAAAAATTGAATACTTTTATTTCATAAAATTCGGGGTCTCACAATTTTGTTCATTTTTTCCCTCTTCTTTCCTTCTTGACTTCAATCTCTACATGGTAATCCTCCAAGAGTTCTTTTCCATCTTTAAAAGTTGGATATAAATCTTTTATTCGCTCGCCAAGAAAAATAAATGTTATTTTCTACAAAACAAAAAAAAATATATTAGTTAAGTAAAATAAACATGTAAAATAATAAATACGGGAATATTAAAATGTATTAATTATGTGTCTATCAAATATGCCTATACCTAACTTTTGCTCGTCCACGAGTAAAATAAAAAGAAAACAAAAATAAAACAAAAATTATACTACCCCATTTTATACAAGCCTTTAAACTCCAAGGTTACCCCAAGTGGATGAGTTGTGTCTCGTGAGGGTTTACAATGAATATACCTACAAAATTCAAAATTATTTTTGGGTTCAACAAGTTATGAAATTGAAAGAAAACTTCTAAATATCCATGGGCATTATACATAAGCAAGATTAAATTCAAAATCACACTATTACCTTATCAAAAATACTCAATCTTTAATTTACATCGTTCTTCATTAAATTAATTCCATGTAATACATGCATGTGTATATGATGTAACTCTTAGAAGGGATTTTTACCATGAAAATAAGCAAACTCATTTTTCTTTTTCTTTTTTTTTTCATTTTTCTTTCTTTTTTCTATTTATTTTGATTTATTTTTCTTGACTAGTGCAATGTGTCATTTTTTTTAGGTTTTTCAAAGTTACCCATGTAGCGAGCATTGGACAAATGACTCCTAAATTAATCAGTTGGCTTTAGGTCACTAGGTGTAGAGACACCTCCAAGGGTTTACTATCCATCACACTTTTCAGCGTGAATACCGATACTTTTCCGAGGCTTGGATACCAAGTTATTTCGTTCAATGGACATTGAAGCAATTATTATTTATTTCCAATTTCTTTCTTTTTTTCTTAATTAAAATTAATCGAATCATAGTTTATATCCACAACTAAGAGTTAGTGCAGATGTGAAGTGCAAAAATACATTGAAATCAATTTTATTTCAGATGATATTTCAAACTAAGATTTCATATCTTATCAAAGGTTCAAGAGTTATAAATCTTTTAATCTTACTCATGAGTTTTGCTTCACAAACACTTATTAGAATTAATTTAATCAATAAAAAGTCAAACAAAAACTTTAATTTTTATATAATTTTTATATAATTTTTTATTTTTTTGTGTTTTTTACTATATTTTCCTAAAAAAAGAAAAAAAATCTAATACAATAATACAAACAAATTTTCCTCATACCTAAATCATGCATTGCCCTCAATGTATGCAAAGAAGAAAAAAGAACAAAGATGTGAAAGAATTGTACCTTGTATGCGAGTCATTTGTTCTGCAAGAAAATGTGGTGAGAAAGAAAACAAATGTACATACCTACGAATTTCATATGTCCTAATTAAAAAGTATGTGACTAAAAATGAATGATACAAATGGGCAAGTGAGTGTGAACTTTTCATGATTTTTAGGAGGCCAAGGAAATTGAAAATAGTCGGAATTTTCATTAGAATTATGCTTACAATTTACCTCAAGGAAACTTTCACTAACATGTTCAAAGGATGGAAGAATTGGTTCAAATACATGTTATAGTTTATATAGTTGACTTATTTTTAGTGGATATCAGCTCATTGACCTTATCTAAATATTCAGATTCATTCCAATTTTGGTCAAGGTGATTTAAAAAAAATTCAATTGGATCTTTTTCAATCAAGAGTCTATTTTCAATTATTTCTTGGGTCATTGACAACTCTTGGATCATGTTTACTTTAATGTGTTGGTTCAAAAAATCACTATGTGGTTTTTTAGGAATAAGTCTTTCAGGGTATGGAGCTTTAGGCTTATAAACTTTTTCAACCGACTCATTAAATGTAACATGATCAATTTTAGAGATAGACTCATAATTTTAGACTACTCAAATTCGCTTGACTATAAATTCAAATAAATTCAAATACAACTTAATAATATAACTGCTCGTGGTATAATATATAAACCGTGAGTTTGAATACAAATATTGTCTACTAGATATTATACAAACTCAAAAGGAGTCCTCATTACAACTATTATCACACTATTTCACGTAATAGTGAGGACTACTAATGCTATCTCTCGACCATTACTCTCCCCGACTCGTCTCCCAACCTATGTTCTCATTTTCAAGAGAACAAAGGAAAGAAAGGGTGAGCTCAACTAGCCCAAAGAAGAAAAGAAGAAATATTACGACTAAGATAATGCGTAATAAATTATCATTAGCCTTCTTCAACAAATGTTAAACCGATAAAATACAATAGACAACCGCTTTAAAGCAGCAATGAATATGCAATCCATTAAAAGAGTCAAGTAGAAAATAAAGTCTACTATCTTTTAGGTTTTAAAAGGTTTTCATCAATTTTTATCACTAAGACTCAAATTTTAATAAATAAACCACAATATCTAATCATCCCTCGCACTACTGGCCAAGGATTTTCATCAAATTATCAATGGTCATGACTATACCGAATCACCCCTCGGTCATAATAATCATACCAAAAACTATCCATCGCGTGATTATGTGCCATCGAGGACTTTTTATCACATCATTTATAACAAGCCATGATTATACCGAATGATCCTCGGTCATAATCATACTAAGTTCATCTACGCACGTAAGCCAAAGATAACATAATATAATATGAGGATGATGACAATGACATAATAATTCAATAAAACAAGTTCAAGAATTATTTTATCCAGAATTATTAACGCCCAAATTGTCAACAAGATATCGCTTTTGTAGAGTAAAATTCAAGAATGATCAAGAAGAATATTTCCATGAAAAGATATCGATGAAACGCAAATATCAAGGATATTCTACTAATTTCATGGAGTATATAAGTCAAAGTTTTAACCAACCGGGTATAATAAAGAATGGAATAACAAAAGAAATCACCACGCACGCATGCAGATTTGACAGATAAAAGTTATTCCAATGTAATAATAATAACTTAAACTGTGTCGTGAAATTCACAACCGATGTGATGATCCAAATGTAATAATAAATAATAATAATAAATAACGAAATGGAACTGTGTCCTGTAAAAAACACACGCATGTGATATTCCAAATGTAATAATAAATGCGAATAATAAACAATGGAACTGTGTCCTGTAAAAAAACACATGCATGTGATATGAATAATAAAATGTAATAATAAAGAATGGAATAATGTAAGAAGATCACCAAGTATAGGGGATTCCACAGATACAAAAGTTATTCCAATGTAATAAATAAGAATGGAATAATATAAGGATTTCACCAAGTATATAGGTACGCCGACATACAAAATGTGTTATGTATATAGGTATGCCACTTTTACAAAAGTTATTCCAATGTAATAATAATGAATGGAATAATGTAAGTTCTCTTCATGAATAAGAAAGAATAATACCCCTTACTTGTACAACAAATAATAATCCCTTACCGTAAAAGAGAATCGGATATCAAAAAGTGAAGTACCGTATATACTCTTCTTCTTTCTCTCTATAGATTTTCTCTATAGCTTTCTCTCTATAATTTCTCTCTGTAGTTTCAGTGAATTCGTAAAAGAAAATAATGAAGGAACGAGCTTCTATTTATTTATGAAAATAGAATGCATAAGTAATTAATCCATGAACTATCCAGATTGATTTATTTTAACTGACTATCCATATTTAAAGCAAAATCTTTTAAATAAAATATAATATATTCTATTTATATAAAAACATTTTACTATGCAAAAACACAAACACTATGCAAAACACTATGCAAAACACTATGCAACACTATGCATAATAAAATATAATATATTCTATTTATGTAATAACTTTAATAAAGTATATTCGCTTTTTATATAAAAGATGTTTCGCTTTTATTACGCTAATAATAATTAATAAAACAAAACGTCATTATCGCTATAATAATTCATATTATTAATCGACAATAATGGAATCAAACCGAGTGATTTCTCACATAAAGATCAATAATAATCAATACCGTGCTACTACGCAACCACACGACATCGCATTTTTTTTACTACCGAGTAGTTCAACAAAGATCAACCAGAAAACTTCCGCCGTTATTTCAATAAAATATTTTTGTCGCTTTTTCAATCCGACAATAATTTCGCTAGGGTCCACCAATGATTGAGTCAGTTGTATTTAATATTCCCTCGCTAAACCTAATATTCCCCACCAATCTAATATAATATAACCACTGATACTTTTTGCAAAATTTATAAATACTACCCACAACTATAATATTATCTCAAATTCACACCATAATATTAAAAAATTATTTCGACAAAATTTAAATCTTTATCGATAAAAACTGGGGTCTCACAATCTCCTCCTTATGGAATTTTTCCTCAAATTAGGGTACGACGTATGACTGTATGAGAGGAAGAGTGAATACCTTTATCGTTGAAAATATTAATTACCTTTATTATCGCCAAAAATCATTAAATTCATCTTTGCAATCCGCCAAAGATATTCATTAACAATTCATCTTTGCACTATGTGCCAAAGATATACAAATCAGAAACCAATAATGCCGAGACGCAGCTTAATATAGATCACAACCATTAATTATCCATGCACCATCGCCAAGGATATTCGTGTTTTCAATTACTTACGGCCATGATTATACCGAATAACCCGTGGTCATAATCATACCAAGTCTATCAATGCACTACTACCAAAGACGACTTTTTACCACATCCATGAATTAATATTTCATCACGAGACTCAAATTTCAATAATTAATCCATATCATCGAATCATCCCCGCACTACGTGCCAAGGATATTCATTAAGATCACGCATTAATTAATTATCCATGCACTACTACCAAAGATAATCGTGGTATTCATTAAGATCTACCACAAATTATCCAATTATCCATCGCATTCATTACTACCAAAGATAATCGTGGTATTCATTAAGATCACCACCACAAATTATCCATGCACTACTACCAAAGATAATCGTGGTATTCATTAAGATCACGCACCACAAATTATCCATGCACTACTACCAAAGATAATCGTGGTATTCATTAAGATATCACACCACAAATTATCCATGCACTACTACCAAAGATAATCGTATTCATTAAGATCACGACACCAAATTATCCATGCACTACTACCAAAGATAATCGTATTCATAAGTATCACCACCACAAATTATCCATGCACTACTACCAAAGATAATCGTGGTATTCATTAGTATCACGCACCACAAATTATCCATGCACTACTACCAAAGATAATCGGTATTCATTAAGTATCATTACCACCAATAAATTATCCATGCACTACTACCAAAGATAATCGTATTCAGTATTCAAATTATCCATGCACTACTACCAAAGATAATCGTGGTATTCATTAAGTATATACCACAAATTATCTATGCACAAAGATAATCGTGGTATTACAATAAATTATCCATGCACTACTACCAAAGATAATCGTGGTATTCATTAAGATCACCACCACAAATTATCCATGCACTACTACCAAAAGATAATCGTGGTATTCATATATCACGACCACAAATTATCCATGCACTACTACCAAAGATAATCGTGGTATTCATTAGTATCACACCACAAATTATCCATGCACTACTACCAAAGATAATCGTATTCATTAAGATCATCACCATAAATTATCCATGCACTACTACCAAAGATAATCGTATTATCATACTACCAAATAATCACGCACCACAAATTATCCATGCACTACTACCAAAGATAATCGTGTTTTCAATTACAAATTGCTATGATTATATATACCAAAACAATCCTCGGTCATAATCATACCAAGTCCATCTATGCACTACAGCCATGTATTGACTTTCAACATAATATAAAAACGATGAGGATAATGATATAAAGAATCAATCAAATGAGATAAAGGATAAATATTAAACATTTATAATATAATTTATCCAGATTCAAGAATATCCCCATGTTATCAATCACTTAATAATCTCTTATAATCTAATATCATTAATATTATAACAATATTTTAATCACTTCTTAAATTTATAAACAATTTATCTCAATTGTTTACGCTTTTACCATATAATGCATTTAATCATTCAAAATGCCATACTCATAAGATATCATCACCAATTATCAAATCCTCTCAAAAAAAAATATATGCATATACTCTATATAGGATTCTCTAGCCATAAAATCCTATTTTCAACTTTGTTATTTCACATAACATATTTAACTCATATGTTCAGAATTAAACTATTTTCATGAAAAATACCAAATCAGTCCCAAAAATATTTTTTTTTCTGGGATTTAGTATAATATAGTCCCATAATGAAAATATATTTTTTCGGAATTTTAAAATTCATTTACTATTTTTCAAAAATCAATTTCTAATTAATTCCTTAAGAAATTAGCTACCTCAAGTTTAACTCCAAAATTCCCAAATCTTGGCAGGACCTTACACATGTTAACGTGAGCTTCCAGTTTAAATTTCATGGTCATCTGAGTTATAGAACTCCTATATATATTTTTCATTTAAAAACCTAAATATTGAAATAGTCATAACTTGCTCATTTTAAGTCGAATGAGCTCATTTTTGGACAGGAGGTACTTTATACCATATACCTTCATGTCCCAAAAGGCCAGAATTTTTCTCATAATTTAAGTGGCCGAAACAGCCCTCTAAAAAAATCATGGCAGCAGCTTTTTTTTTTTTTTTTTTTTTGCAGCTTTGCACTCCTTTTGCTAAAATCAGTCCACACAAAAATCTACAACACCTTTTCCAGTAATTCCACTTGGATTAGTTAGGTAACTCATAGATCTAACTCTAGGACTTGACCACACTCAAAAATTCAAAATATAATAGGAGATATGGTCAATGAAATTTCATGTTACGCTTTTCACCAAAAATCTGATTTTCAACTCTTTGTGATTTCTAAGAAAACTTTCATGTTTTCACATAATAACCAACATAACTCATCATAACACTTACTAATACTTCATATACCCATGATTTTCATTAGTCCAATGCTTTTATTATGACTTTCATCATAATCCACGAAATGCATCCTTTTAGTCAAGAAATATTCGAGGGTTTAAGAAATGGGTTTTCAGATCGGGGTCAATACAAAATTCGATTTCACGCCTAGGGTAGGCTAGAAGTCTTCAAGAATACGCCAAGAAATTTATTAATGATAGAAATATCATTCAAAATCGTGGACTTTCATCCAAGACTTGATAAGACGTCACATCGATACCAACGTGACTTCTATCCCTTAACCCTAGATAAGACCTCACAATGATACCTATCAACTTGCCATCTTCATTCACGATGTCGCTTACAGTAAAGTCCGCTTCTGTGCATTCCACACAAGGAAGTCAACAACTAAAGGTTCGGGGCTCTTTACTTATGGCTTGATATAACAATGATCGACTTTTAGTAGTTTGGTTACTTTGAATTTCACATAACAAAGTTGGTTATGAATATAAAAGCTAACAACCTTACAAAAAAGAATGATGAGTAGTTAACCAATCGATTCCTAAAATCACATCAAAGGCAAGTATTTTCAAAAAAGATAAGATCGACAGTAACGTGAAAGTGTTTATTTGAATCAAACAAGATTTAAAAAAAAAAGTAGGAGGTAACGTAAGGCTCCTACTAACTAAGTTTCAACCAATAAGTCAAAGTCTAACTTCTCCTGAGTCAAATTTAAACGCTGAACGCAAAGCAAGAGAGATAAAATAATGGGTAGAACCCAGATCTTATAAGGTATAGACTTCGCAAATTTATAATTAACTAACCCGCTGCTAACTTCGCTCGTTTACTCGCTTTTGAGAAGTCATGAAAAATGCACTTCTTAAAAAAAAACCAACGATTTTGTTTTGTCCATATCCACCTTTGGTGCCACCGTCCCAACTAGACTCGACTTTTGCACACAACAAAATCGAGCTAAATGACCTTCTTCTTGCAATTTCCACTTCTATTATCTTTGCCATGATTACCAATCAAGTGGTTACCATTCTTAGCATGATAATTTCCCCACGATGGTTATCATTATTTCGATATCGCTGCCACCCAAAAAGATGATTATTATCGTGTTGTTGGTCGTTACTTTTGTTCGAAATCGAATCACTCATGTCATGTGCTTCATTGCTTATCTCAAAGATTTTCAGATGTCATTCTCAAACACCGCCACAAAACAAGGGTTAATTAACATATCACATATTATCCCTATATACTCCGACCACCAATTAAATACCAAATAAATTTAGTAGGTAGGTCATACTAAAGGAAATTCCCCTGCCTCCCTCCTAGTTCTTATCTCACATCTCAGCCTGTGGATCATATCCCTAAGCTCGATACCAACCGACGACGCCCCAAAATTAGGTATACGCCACCCATCTGGGTCGCCACTTACATGGTACATAAATTCAAATACAACTTTACTAATATAACTGCTGTGGTATAATACGATATAAACCTGTGAGTTTGAATACAAATATTGTCTACTAGATATTATACAAACTCAAAAGGAGTCCTCATTACAACTATTATCACACTATTTCACGTAATAGTGAGGACTACTAATGCTATCCTCTCGACCATTACTCCGCTCCCCGACTCGTCCCAAATTTATGTTCTCATTTCAAGAGAACAAAGGAAAAAAAGAAAGGGTGAGCTCAACTAGCCCAAGAAGAAATATTACGACTAAGATAATGCGTAATAAATTATCATTAGCCTTCAACAAATGTTAAACCGATAAAATACAATAGAAACCCGCTTTAATCAGCAATGAATATGCAATCCATTAAAAGAGTCAAGTAGAAAATAAAGTCTACTATCTTTTAGGTTTTAAAAGGTTTTCATCAATTTTTATCACTAAGACTCAAATTTTAATAAATAAACCACAACATCTAATCATCCCTCGCACTACTGGCCAAGGATTTTCATCAAATTATCAATGGTCATGACTATACCGAATCACCCCCGGTCATAATCATACCAAAAAACTATCCATCATCGCATTATGTGCCATCGAGGACTTTTATCACATCATTTATATCAAGCCATGATTATACCGAATGATCCCGGTCATAATCATACTAAGTTCATCTACGCACGAAGCCAAAGATAACATAATATAACATGAGGATGATGACAATGACATAATAATTCAATAAAACAAGTTCAAGAATTATTTTATCCAGAATTATTAACGCCCAAATTGTCAACAAGATACGCTTTTGTAGAGTAAAATTCAAGAAATGATCGTAAGAATATTTCCATGAAAAGATATCGATGAAACGCAAATATCAAGGATATTCTACTAATTTCATGGAGTATATAAGTCAAAGTTTTAACCAACCGGGTATAATAAAGAATGGAATAACAAAAGAAATCACCACGCACGCGCAGAGATTAAGATGTATGTAAAAGTTATTCCAAATGTAATAATAATAACTAACCAGTCGTGAAATTCACAACCCATGTGATGATCCCAATGTAATAATAAATGAACAATAATAATAAACATGGAACTGTGTCCTGTAAAAACACATGCATGTGATATTCCAAATGTAATAATAAAATAATAATAAAAACAATGGAACTGTGTCCGTGTAAAAACACATGCATGTGATATTCCAAATGTAATAATAAAGAATGGAATAAATAAATAAGAAGATCACCAAGTATAGGGGATTTCACAGATACAAAGTTATTCCAATGTAATAAATAAGAATGAATAATATAAGGATTTCACCAAGTAGGTGGTACGCCACATATAAAAGTTATATATAGGTATGCCACTTTTACAAAAGTTATTCCAATGTAATAATAATGAATGGAATAATGTAAGTTCTCTTCATGAATAAGAAAGAATAATAACCCTTTACTGTACAACAAATAATATCCCTTACCGTAAAAGACACCGGATATCAAAGTAAGTGAAGTACCGTATACTTTCTTTCTTTCTCTCTATAGATTTTCTCTATAGCTTCTCTCTATAATTTCTCTCTGTAGTTTCAAATGAATTCGTAAGAAAATAATGAAGGAACGAGCTTCTATTTATAGGAAAATAGAATGCATAGTAATTAATCCATGAACTATCCGTATTGATTTACTTTTAACTGACTATCCATATTTAAAAAAAAATCTTTTAAATAAAATATAATATATTCTATTTATATAAAAACATTTTACTATGCAAACACTATGCAAACACTATGCAAAACACTACAAAAAACACTACGCAACACTATGCATAATAAAATATAATATATTCTATTTATGTAATAACTTTAATAAAGTATTCGCTTTTATATAAAGATGTTTCGCTTTTATTACGCTAATAATAATAATAAAACAAAACGCCATTATCGCTATAATAATTCATATTATTAATCGACAATAATGGAATCAAACCGAGTGACTTTCACATAAGCATCAATAATCAATACCGTGCTGCTACTACGCAACAACACACGACATCGCATTTTTTACTACCGAAAGTAGTTCAACAAGATCAACCAGAAACTTCCGCCGTTATTTCAATAAAATATTTTTGTCGCTTTTTCAATCCGATAATAATAATTTCGCTAGGGTCCACCAATGATTGAGTCATTGTATTTAATATTCCCTCGCTAAACCTAATATTCCCCACCAATCGAATATAATATAACCACTTGATACTTTGCAAAATTTATAAATACTACCCACAACTATAATATTATCTCAAATCACACCATATAATATTAAAAATTATTTCGACAAAATTTAAATCTTTATCGATAAAACTGGGATGAATGAAATTTCAAAAAACTCATATTTTAACAATAATCTATCAAAACCTCTTAATTAATTTAAAATCACATAAGAACTATAAAACGAATGTATTTCAATAATAAACCACATAAGGCGAAATCAATTAAACATAAAAGCATAAATAATAGAAGACCAAAAAATATTATCGAGAATAATTATTTAATTTCATCTTCATCCTAGTTAAAGAAATTAAGCTAGACTATGAAAAATAATTAAAGTAATTAAAATAAAGAAAAAAAAGAAAAGAATGATCAAAAATAAATAAGAAAATTCTCTTTAATTAACGATCATCCAACGAACGTACAATAAAGATGTAATTTAATCTACTCCTACTCGTAACCTAAACTAATACAATACCTAATACCCCTTGATCTCTTTGAAATAAGAGACCTATTTATAGAAAAAATAAATTTGTGTCGTAATTAAGATTCATTGAACTTGGACAATTTTTGTAAGACCCCAAATTATTAATAAATAAAATTTATTTTCCTCTATTTATTATTTTGAAATAGTAAGGGTCGATTTGATTAATGTGGATAGTTATGGGTAAAATACGCAAATATTTCAAAATAAGCAAGTGGTTATAAAATATTCATTATTGTTTGGGAATATTCGTTTGGTCGTGGAATATTCAAATCGCTTTGGGAATATTCGTATTTACTGCCAGTATCTTTTGTGGGCCCCATAACTAAAAAGTGATTGGATGAAGAAAACGACAAATATAAGTTGTTTATAAATAACTCACAGTAGTTGTTATCGTTAATATCTTGTTGGAATACCCTGTGGTTAAAACACACTAATACGGCGTTGTTGAACAAGAAGACACCAGTATTGCACCAATTATTGATTCTTACGTAAGAAGGCACTACTCAATAATTGTTACGTAATTATCGCTCAAAGATTTTATTTTATTGATTTAATAATTGTCATATTGATATTTTATATTATCGTTGTTTCAATAATTGTCATTACACAAGATTTTTTATTATTTCGAAGCAATAATTCATATTATCCGAATAATATTATTAGATAACATTATTGGCAATGTCTAGAAAGTTCGCGTCTAAGGAGAGGTTTGGTCACCTAATTGGCGCGCCAAGAAGGAGAAATTCTTATTGGAAGCCCCCTCTTCTCTGAACCTACCTGGTTGTCAATAATGTGATTCTCGTAATATTATTTGTGAATAATTAATTATTGATTTATATGATGAGGAAAATATTGATTTTATGTGGATATAGATGGAGAAAAATTTTAAAATGACAATTGTTGAAAATTAATATTTTATCTTTTTCCGATAAAATAATTCATTTAAATATATTATTTTAATAATATATTAACGGTGATATTTTTACAACGAATGTGATATATATGAGTATACGAGGAGGAAGAGTATTTTTGTTGCAATAAATGTTTAAAACATGTTAAACATGTCGGTGGACCCCATTTATTGATCGAAATTTGATTATACCGTAAAATCGTCTCCGTTGTGGATTTTGATCAATTTTTATTTGGAATTTGGAAAAACTTTCTTCCGCAAAGTTGTAGAGAATTGAATTTCCTATAAAAAATCGCGAGATTCGAATTTTCCTGATAAAAGAGCTATTTATTATGAATTATTAAAGTTTCAAGTTCAAATAATTGATTTTGGAAGTTTAAAATATTTTTAATTACAAAAACGTTTTTTCCATATTTTTGAAACTCATTTAACATGTGTTAGGGTGGCTGAGTTCAGATTCAAAGATGGGCGAGGAAGTTTAGAAAAATTATAATATATTATTTATTAAATTTTTACTTTTGGTGTTCTAAAGATTTTCCTATAAATAGGTGCTTAGGTTAGAATTGAAAATCACACCGTAAATCAAGTTTTTCTCTCTATATTATCGAGCGTATTCTTGTGAGTATTTTGAGTATACTTTGAGTATTGCTATATACTGCAAGTTCAAGTCATAGCCTATATCCTGTTTCAACTGTAAGTACCGATCTTTCGAGGTAAGTGGATGTTATTTTATTCGAAAATGATATTATTTCTTCAATATCATTATGTTGAAATATTGGTTGAAACTTTTTATCAAATTTGAACTTTTTTTCCGGGTTATATTCTGGGGTTATTTATTCATGAGTTACTATTCACGAAGTTACTATTCATGAAGTTACTATTCACGAAGTTACTATTCACTAAAGTACTATTCACGTAAGCGTGAAGATGTTTTTTTGTGGAATTTCTATCTTTTGGTGTCTGAGTTACTATTCACGATAATTGACTATTCACGACTATTCACTATTCACGTATATTTACACTATTCACAAAAAATGAAATTTTTTCTTTTCGTCCAAAATATCTATTCGGATACTAGCTTTGATCAGATCCATGTTTTTTGATCATTCTTGAATTTTACACCACTATGATTATTTTTGAGGTATTTTGGACGTGGATAAAACAAAGTACGAATCCTTAATCCTTAATCCTTGTCATTTTGTTTCAATTGGATTCGCTTCTTTAAAAATATTTTCATCATCTTCGCCTTAAATGATGATATTATTGAATATCTTCGCCTCAGTAGAAAAAGATGAATGATTTTTGATGAATATCTTTGGCCCAGTAAAAAGATGAACAGTGTTGAGATGAATACGACCTGATCGATTAATATCTTGGCCCAGAGCAAAGATGAACAGTGTTTAGATGAACACGACTAAATGATGAATATCTTTGGCTCAGAGTGCAAAGATGAATATTTGATTCCAGATATATATTGATTGATGTTATGTGGATAAAATATCGACGATGAACTTTTAAATTCATATATAGAAGATAGTAGTTTGCATTCTCTACTTAACTCTTCTAATGAATTATTATTTTTTTATGTAATATTGATTTAAAACTTGTTGTCTATCAGATTCTATTAGATTTTTCCTCGTTGGAGACTAACGATAATTTGTTGTATATTATCTTAGTCATAATATTCTTTTATCGGGCTAGTTGAGCTCACCCTTTTCCTTTTGTTCATTTTTTCTTCTCGTGGAGGCTAGAATGTAGCGAGTACTAGTGGGGGTATGGAATGAAGGTTCTAGAGAGAGTTGTTTAGTAGTCCTCACCATTTTTGTAAAATAATGTATCAATAATTATGATGGGATTTATTTATGTATGGATATTGTTTGCAGATGGCAATATCTCGTATTTAAACTCACGGTTTATATGTTGTAATAATAAAGTTGTAGTTATTTCATGTATCATGTATTTGGCGACTCGAGAATGGGTTGGATGGAATGGACCTATTTTGGGGTTTAATTAATAATGATCCAAATCAAGCATTAAAAATAGTTTGAATAAAAAAATATGAGTAGAATCGAAGCATTAAAAGTTATACTCGTTAGATTTATAGACTCGCTTAAGATTCAAACTACTCGAATTTTTGATTGTGATTCGATACATACTTCGGTTAATACATATTCGATTAGATGTTCGATACATTCTCTTATAATATATACAAATTTAAATCAAATTAGGATAATTAGTTATTATTTTGTTTTGTTTTTAATTTTAATTGTGATTTTATATTTGTAAAGTGTAATAATAAATATATTTTCTCATTTTTAAGTAAAATAACAAATTCAATTTATAATTATATTTATTATAAAACTAGTTATTATATGGAGACTCGAATTCGAGCTTGAATTTGAAGCTCGCGAGTAGTTTGAATAAATATTCGAGTCGAGTCGGATCGAATTCGAGTAATAAATATTCGAGTCGAGTCGAATCTGAGTAGGATTTTTCAAATATAGAATGAAAAAAAAGTTGTTTGATAATTAACATGCTTGAAACATCTGAATGATTTAATTTTATTATTTTACCCTTCTGAAAAAATTCAAAATTATTGTAAATTTATTTAATATAATAGTTAATATTTTTAAATTTTTTTTTTTTACTTTATTCAGCTACTCATTCAGCCATTCAACCATTAAGCCAAAAAAATCTAACTTAGCCATTCAGCTCAATTATCTGACCGATTCAGCTATTCAGACGATTTTTTTTCAAAACAAACGCATTGAAAAGCTGATCTCAGTCATTCAGATGTATTCAGTCCTAAACAAATAGCCTCCTAATTAATTTGAAAATGATTAACCAAAAGAAAAGGGGTGACACGAGAGATAACATTTTATTTATAATCTTTTGTCCCTCCAGCAAGACTATAACTTATTGAAGAAAACCGATTTATATTCGGAAGGAAATATGCACTATTTCAGACAAAAGTAATCGGTTATTTTGTTTTTTTTTTCTCCCCAAAAAGATGAAATAAAGTACATAAAGTGCAAGGCAACTAAGTCATTTAGTGGGGTCCATTAGTATAAAAAATAAAAACACTTATCACTTTATATAATCTTGCGGGACAACTAATGATAAATTTAAAACTTTTTTACTGTTTTTCTTTTATTTTTATTTTTTTAATATTTGTGCAAATTGTAGTTGTTCGTCTTTTTGGGAAAGAAGAAGTAATTTTTTTTAATCATTGCCAGATTCATCAAATCAAAAACACAAATATTTTTCAATGATATGGATAATCATTAAAGTTTCATTCCATGGAAACACACAAATTAGCTAATGTTTTGAGCAAAAGAAAATGACAATTTAGTAAAATTCACACACATTTATAATAGGAAGAAAGTAATTTTCGGATATCTAAAAAAGTAAAAAAAAACAAATAACTAGGGATAAAGACAATGCAAATTATTATTCTTCTACTTATATCCTTTAGTAAATCAAATAATATAAATTTAGTTCAAACAATAGTAGTAACATAATAAATTTCAATTAATATTACTTCCATACCTTATTTTCCATTTTACCAAAGCTAGAACATGGTCAATTGTCAAAGGACTAATTTGCTAAGTATATAAACTATAGGAGCAAATTTGGTATTTCACCTAAATCTACAGATCTAGCGCGGAACAAAGAGTAAAATAGTACTCCTAAAATTACAATTTGCGCGGAAAAATGGAAATTTATTCAAAACTCGAATTCATTACCCGCGCCAAAAACCAGTAGTACAAGAATGAAAATGGAGCAACAGATTCATTCACTCAAACCCAAAAGAAAAGAGGAGAGAAAAATATAGAGGACGGAGGGTTTTACTTATTAAATCGATTATCTGTTTGATTTTGCTTTGAGAAATTGTTTACTTTTAGGGAGAAAAAAATGGCGAAATCAGTGAGCCCAGATGCGATTTGCACCATTCTATCAAACCCATCTCCAGATTCATCGGCTGATATTCCAGAAATCATAGTTCAAGTACTTGATCTCAAACCTACTGGAAATAACAGATTCAGGTAATTCACATCCTCTTCGTATTTTACCCTAATTAAAATCCAGACTTCCCTTCCTGTTTGGAGAAATGAAAATCCAGATTTATGCTGTTCCTTTTTTGTTTCCGGTTGATTATTTTTTGTGGTTTTACCGTTTATTTTTTATGTAATCAGTAAAACTAAGTTCAATCGAGGCAAATAGTATGAATCTGGGGGATTGATGGATCTGAAAAGCCCTACATTACCCTGCAGCCAAAAAGAGCAGTTCTTTCATGTTACGTAAATAAAGTATCTTCATTCACTTCTGAATCACTTTTCAAATCATTAACATACTCTTTTGAGTTTCTAATTCTCGGCCTCTAAGATTTATGCCACAAGAGACTATCTGATGGACTATATTTAGTCAATATGACATCAACAACTATTCTGTGGATTATAATATAAAAAGATTAAAATAATCTATGAATTCAAAAAAGTTCCAATCTTCTTCCACTCTCCCATTTAAATATAATTAAAATTATAGTTCATGGACTATCAAATTTCTAGATTTAATCTTGTTGGTGCTTTAAATATAGTCACAGACTATATTTAGTCTACCTGTTGGAGCTGGAAAATAAATCTTAGACTAAATATAGTCTAGGATTGTGTTGCTGGAGTTGCTCTAAGCTCATATACCAATGTTGTTACTGTTAAATTATGTAGTGTACTTCAAGACAATTTTACTTTTATGTCCAGTTAGGCATTTAGCCATTTACCATCCTATTTTAACGACATTTTTTAAATCTTGGTTTTGTTGGGTAAAGTCTGGTCTGCCTGTAAATATTAGAGAGTTGAATAGCTAACATTCACATGGTAAATAAAAACAAGTAGATCGATAACTTGTCAAGTGGTAACAAGATGTTTGTGAGTGTGAATATGTGATTATTTGCTTAATTGCTCCCATTATATCCTTTTAATAGGGGTGAATAAATTGAATCAACTGGTGATTTGAATAAGTTTAACTTCCTATTTAGGTGAGCTTCAAATGAAGTTAAACTATATTGTTGAATTTTGTCTTTTCGATTGGTTTCAGGTTTATGGTTAATGACGGGAAGATGAAGCTCAATGGAGCTTTCCCATCTAGTTTGTCATCTGAGTCACTGCTGTGAACATTCAGAACTTGGGGCTTATTCGTGTTCTTGACTATACTCTCAACGATATTCCGCTTAAGAACCAAAAGTGAGAATCTCCAATTACACATCAGTACTCCTCCAATTCCAAATTCTAAAATCATTATTGATTTTCAAAAGTCATTTTCAAACTCAAAGTATGGATTCATTTAGTTTAAGTCAATCAATTATTAATATCATAAACTATTTGAAAAGTACTACTAGTTATTTAGCAAAAAAAAGGTACTACTAGTTATAAGATTTATTGTTAATCATGTTAATTTTAAATTTGTAAATGTTTGAAATTGAAGTTAATATTGATCTTATAAAAAGATTCTCTTACCTTTTGACATTGTTATATTAGAGAAAATATAATGTGTTGTTTGTACTGTTTTAGGTATATCATTATAACAAAATGTGAAGTTGTATCTCCTCCGCTTGAAGCAGAAATTAACACTGAGGTGAAAACTGAGGAAGTTGGTATTATATTGAAACCTAAGCAAGAAATGGAGGTCAAGAATGATATTAATATGCAAGGGCCTGGCATCATTTTGAAGCCAAAACAAAAAGTGGTTACCAAATCAGCTGCACAAATAGTTCATGAACAAAATGGAAAGTAAGTGTTAGGATAAGGTGTCATTTACTATTATCTGTAATTGGTGAAGCCAAGTAGCTAGTATAATTTTTAATATTCAGGTGTGTATTAGTGTTCAGGTTAATGGGTTTTGGTTTTGAAAGTAATGTTTTGTCTATTTTGAATTTTAGTATGGCCCCTGCTGCACGAATGGCAATGACTCGAAGAGTTCATCCACTTATTTCCTTGAATCCATATCAAGGAATTTGGATCATAAAGGTTCGGCTTACAAACAAAGGAAACATGCGCACGTATAAGAACATCAAAGGGGAAGGCTGTGTCTTCAACGTAGAGTTAACAGATGAATATGTAAGCCATAAACTACTTTTCACAAACAGTATGTGGGTGTTTTTGGGCCATGTTATTCTGATTTAGACTGATTGAGCCAGGGTATTAATTTTTATGGTGCAGGGCACACAAATTCAAGCAACAATGTTCAATGAGGCTGCAAAGAAGTTCTATGACAGATTTCAACTGGGGAAGGTTTATTATATATCAAAGGGAACCTTAAAAGTTGCCAACAAGCAATTCAAGACGGTACAAAATGATTATGAAATGACTTTGAATGAAAATTCAGTAGTGGAGGAGGCAAGTGAGGAAGCAACTTTCATCCCTGAAACAAAATATAATTTTGTTCCCATTGATCAGTTGGGCCCATATGTCAATTGGAATGAGCTTGTTGGTAAGATTGGCTACTTGGAAGTCTTTTGAATTATTTTTTAAAAATGCTATTGACTTCTTTTAGAAACATGATATTCTTTATGCTTATGAATTGCAGATGTTATTGGTGTGGTGCAAAGTGTTTCTCCTACAATGAGTATTCGAAGGAAAAGTAACAATGAGACCGTTCCAAAGCGTGACATAACTATTGCAGATGAGACGTAAGCTGTTCTTTTAGACATTCTATTTATAGAGTTTGCCTATTTGTGGTCATTTATGTTAAAAAATAATATGACATTATCTGCAGTAAGAAGACTGTTGTGGTATCCCTCTGGAATGAACTTGCTACAAATGTTGGACAAGAACTGTTGGATATTGCGGATCAATCTCCTGTAGTTGCAATCAAATCCCTAAAAGTTGGAGACTTCCAAGGTAATCTGAGTTATTTAGAACCATGACATTCAAAATCAATAATGCAAGTAATATATAAACTTTGTGGTAAATTATTCTAAGCCTTTTGTTTTGTTTTGTTATTACAGGTGTGTCTTTGTCTTCATTGAGCAAAAGCATTATTGTAGTAAATCCAGAGACACCAGAATCAAAGAAGTTAAAATCCTGGTAAGTTGTCCAGTAAGCGGTGAAGAAGTTTATTTATGCTTCTTTTGATAGCACTTCCTGAGTCCTATTGTTATCTGTCACAGGTATGACTCTGAAGGCAAAGAAAGTTCAATGGCTTCTGTTGGTTCTGACTTGAGCCCCTCAACAAAGAGCGGATTTCGATCCTTGTACTCTGACAGAGTATCCCTTTCTCATTTAACGTCTAATCCATCATTGGGCGAGGAGAAGGTATCGTAACAAATAAAATTCTTGAGAATTCAGCAACCCAAGACTTTTTAATCTGCAGTAGAATTTAGTTCTTTATTATTTAGTTCAGTTCTTAACATGCAAAAAAGGAAAATTCTTAGCTAACTTGATGAAAAAATAAATATTAGGAGATAAAAATAGATCATCATAATGGAGTGAATTTTGATGTTTGAAAATTTGAAATCTGTTTATTGCAGCCTGTGTTTTTCAGCACAAAAGCTTATGTAAGCTTAATCAAACCAGATCAGTCAATGTGGTATCGTGCTTGCAAGACATGCAACAAAAAAGTTACCGAAGCTATCGGATCTGGGTTTTGGTGTGAAGGATGTCAGAAGAATGATGAGGAATGCAGTTTGAGGTATGAAAAACACTCACATTTTTAGCTTTAGCAGTACTTTGTGAAACCTGTTTTTTGAGAATGCCATAATCTAATTTTTTTTGTCAATTTTCCAGATATATAATGGTTGCAAAAGTTTCTGATGCAAGTGGTGAAGCTTGGCTTTCTTCTTTTAATGATCAAGCAGAAAAAATACTGGGGTGCTCTGCCGACGAGCTTGACAAGTTGAAATCACAGGTAAAACTCAACATGCAACAAAATTGATGATTTTCATACTTATTGTTTGTTGGAAGATAATAAAGTTGATATATTTAACTATGAATCCCCCATGAAGCAAAATCTAGTATTTACTACTTGTAATTTTATGTTGCAGGATGGAGAAGGAAATCCTTATCAAATGAAATTAAAAGAAGCTACATGGGTGCCTCACCTTTTCCGAATTAGTGTTACAACACAGGAGTACAACAGCGAAAAACGACAGAGGATAACTGTGAGAGCTGTTGCTCCTGTTGATTACGTAGCTGAATCCAGATTTCTGCTGGAAGAAATATCTAAGATGAAAGCCTCTCAATAGTGTTTTTTACTTGGTTTCTGTACAAAACAATGTTTAGGGAAATTATATCGGAAACTTGATGTTAAATCAAGTTAGGAATGATTCTATTGTTTATCAAACTAGTGCTTGTATAGTATGTTCTCTGGATCAGTATTATTGGGTTATTTGCTGAACTTATATTGTATTTAAGAAGCTCTATAATTAAATCCACATTAGGGCATTATGTTTTGGTTCTATGTTGATTGATTTTGATGTAAATTCCTTGTTAAGTTTTGCTCCCGTCTGCAACTAGATATCTCTTGGTTTTGGGATTTTAAGAATACTTGATTATGAGTAATGAGTATGAACCAGTATGTGAGAAAAACATACCCTAGTGTGAGGAGATATTCAAGGTTAAATACACTTCTGTCCTTTGAACCCTTTTATACTTGTAACTCTATTGTTTAAAATTTTATATTAGCATACTCCAAGTACACTTAAGTAAGCAAAAATGACCACAAAAACTTTTCTGGCAAAAAAATAAGCCTTAATGTTGATGTGTCATTGGAAAGGAGGCTGTTTAATACGATGTAAATATATATAACTATTACAATATATGATTTATTTATTAAATAGATGTGAAATACCCGTTTACACCACTCAAATAATTTACTGAAGCAAAATTGAAAACAGAGTTGGATAAAAAGCTAGGGTTGTGTATCACAGTTAACGATCTAGGTCAATAGTTTGGAAGATATTGTGAAAATTTGTGGCTTGGAGCAGGAGTGAGCATGATGTGGTTCGGTGCGGTTTGAAACTCAAACCGCACACGAAACCGATTAGAATCTTGATTTAATGAAATTTAAAGCTGCATGAAATCGTTTGTGATTGGTGTTTGTCTTGGTTTGGTTTTAAATCTTGCAAATTATACATTATAAATTTTACGTTTTAAATTTTCAAATTGTATGTATAAATTTTACAACTTAAATCTTGCAAATTATAAATTATGTCATAAATTATAAATTTAACAAATTGTATGTATAAATTTTACAACTTAAATATTGCAAATTATAAATTATACCATAAATTAAATTTTCGTCTTAAATTTAACAAATTATTTGTATAAAATTTACAACTTAAATCTTGCAACTTATAAATTATATCATAAATTATAAATTTTACAAATTATATCACAACTTAAATTTTACAAATTGTATTTATAATTATAAATTGTATTTATAATTTTACCATATTTTAACGGTATTAGTTACTTTTTTAAAGGGTTAAAAATTATTACATTTTTAATTTTTTTTTCTTTGGGGGCCGAATCATGAATATGGTGGTACTTAATGTAACGGAACTGTAAATAATTTTTTTTAAAATTAAGTCAAACAATATATTTATACAGTCAATTGATATTAAATACACAAAACTCGATCTCGGATTCTTGGACGGATCGGGTATTTCGGCCAATTTTGGCAATATTCGAAAATTGGGGGCTAAATTGTATCAGACACTTAATGTAGTAAATTGTAAGCCCAAATTCTTTTGGGCCCGAATTATGAATTTGATGGTATTTCATATAACAGAAATATAATTCCCTTATATTATTATTCATTGTTTTTGTGATGGAATATCTAGAATTCAATACAATGTAAGTAACTAATTACATAAAGGAAGAAAGGGATGTAACATAAAAAATGGGACCTCTTTTTTCCAAACTTAGAGCATACTGACTATTACCAATTAGCGGAGCAGTTTGACATTTTATTACCACTCGGTTTAACAACAGAGCCTATCGACTACTGACTAAACTCCAGTACTTTAAAGAGGGGTGAATATATGTACAAATGCACAAGTGATTGACAGTGAACAATTTTTAAATTTATTGCTGCAGATTATAATCGGACAGATAATCTTTGTCGATTTTAGTATATGTTCTTCGTCAATAATAATCGGACAGGATACCTTGTCCGTTTTAGTATATTTTCAAGCACGGGTTAGAACTAAATATACAGAATAAAGTGCAGATTAAGAAGGATAACAAAACAGAAATCACAGAAATCACACACCATGATTTTTACGTGGTTCAACCCCTAGCTTTTAGTCTAGTAGCCTAATTCACGTCCAATACCAACTAGTATTGAAGACACTTTTTTTTTTATTAAACTTAATATTCAAAAAAGTACAGAAAAACTCTCTATACGAAGAAGATCGATTCTAACTTGGACACTTCTACCCCTTGCGCCTCTGCAACTCCTCTCACCACTGAGACCTTGATGCTTCTGTTGTACAGACTGAATATTACACGATTACTCAAGCCAACCTAGACTTATAGTTGGTTTACAAAAGATATGATTTTGAATTACAAAGACTTTTCAATTAAATGAGAATTCAAGAGTAATACAAAAACTGGAATCAGACTTAGATATCTTTCTGAATGTATTCAGTGATGATTTTCAGCTTCGAATGTCGTGCTTCTTTTTGCCGATCAGGATGTGTATATATATAGAATAGAGAACAACGACTAGATCATCCTGTTAGCATGAAAGGCTCAACGAAGAATAGCAATCTCAGCAAATTGTTAGGACTAACGACTATAATATCTTCAGTATGATAAAGATATGAATAAAATATATGATGAATTAAAGGAGTCAAAAATATTAAAAATAGAGTCCAGATAACCATTTCCGAGGGAACTTTCGTCGAGGATAACCTACGTCCGACGGAAGTATATTCGACGGAAATTCTGTCGAAAATAAGTTTTAAAACCTAATTAGCAGCGTCTTCTTCAGCGCCTCCCTCATTTCATTTCTCTCTAATTGATTCAATTGATCAAATTTTGTGGGCATTGTTTGTGTTACGCAAATGTTGTAACTATTTAAATATGTTACTTAATTTTCAATACTAAAATGAACTAAGTACTTATTTACTTAGTTTTTTGTACTACTAAATAAAAATATAAAATAATATTATAACTATAATATATAATTTAAATAAATGAATAAATATAAGTACTACTAAATAAGAAAAATAATATAAAATAATATAAATTAAATAATAAAATATAAGATAAGATAATATAAAATAATAAAATTAAAATGAAATAAGATAAATAAAATAAATTAAAATAAAATAAAATAAGTTACTAAATGAATTATAACTTAAATTATATCTAATAAATAAATAAAAACATTAAATTAAATAATATAATATAATAATAAGTAAAAATAAGATAAAATAAAATAAAATACAAAATAATAATAAATTATAATAATTTAAATTTAATAAAAATAAAAATAAAATAAATAATTTAATTTAATAAATTAATTAAATTTAATAAAAATATTTAAAAATATTAGATAATAATATAAATAAAATACAATCAATAAAACATAAAATAAAATAAAATAAAATAAATTTAATTTAAATTAAAATAAATTAAATTAAATTTAAAATAAATTAAATTTAATTAATTTAATTTAATTTATAAAAATTTAAAATTATATAATATAAAATAAAATAATAAATAAATAAAATTAAATACAATAAAATAAAATAATAAATACAATTAAATTTTATAAAATAAAATAAAATAAAATAATATAATAAATAATAAATATAAAAAAATAAAGTAATAAATACAATTAAATTAATTTTTTTAAAATAAAATAAAATAATTTAATAATTTGCCCAATTTTCAATAAACTCGATAATACTATCCCTTTAATCTTGATACACTCATTAATGTACTATACTTTGAAACTTAGAAACTGGTTTGACATTTACTTAGTAAGAGTGAATGTTGAATAGTCTGATTTGGGGACATTACGGAAAGTTGTTATGTGCAAGTAGTTGCCAATCTGTAAAGCAGTGCGTTTTTTTCTTCTTCCTGTTTTGAGGATTTTTTGACTGTTATCACACATAACAACTCTTAATTTGGAAGTGAATATTTCTCGCTCATGAGTAATGACTACTAGGAGAAAATTGATGACTTCACTTGTATCGTGGTTCGACATAGCGATTGCGTACTAATAATACTCAATAGGTTCCCTATTATAGCAATCTCCGTTCTTACTCGTTCAGTAATTTCTTTTTTCAGTTGATCCTTGACATTTGCATTCTCAGATTCCAGCTTTATTATCATATACTTTGCCAAAGAAAGTTTCTGTTCAAGCTTCGCATATCGGGTAGTAAAATCTTAAATTGTTGCATACCTTTGTTCCACGACCGCCTGCCATTCTTCAGCCTGCTCTTCTAACTCACGAATACGATCTTGCAGTTTTATATTTCGATCAAAAATTTCTCCTAATTAATAAATCCTCCTTAGGGTCCTCTTCTTCCTCACTCTCAGCTGCAACCTCTACTACTAGGGCACGGTTCCGATTTGGCTTTGCTTGCTATAATAGGGCACGGTCGCGATTCTAATTAGTGATTTAGAGAGAAGCTTGGGTTAAGATTTGGAGTGTCTGCGATTCTGATTTGGAGAGAAGAGAGAAGCTAGGGCACGATTTTGGATTTTTAGAAAAGACACGGAAGGCTTAAATACTTATGCTCTTTAAGAAATTATGTTATTTAAGCCTTATACTTTTGAACTTTGGTGTATATATATATATATATATATATATATATATATATATATATATATATATAGCAACATTTAAAACATATATTTATAAATATACTTTCCAGCTATATTAGTTTCCTTAAAGGATGGCAAATTAAAATCAAATAGACTTCTAATCAAAGGTAACTTCCTTAATATTCTTACTTGCCATATCCTTTTATCAAAACAACCCAAAATATAATCTATGCAATCCATAAAAATAACTAATATGTATAAACATATTGGACCAACACCACCTAAACTGATCGATTATAAATAATTACAAAGTCGATTATTCACCTATTTAATAAGTTATATGCATTGTGATAATTAAAACCACAAAATATAGAGTAACAACAAAAAAAAAAAACACTTTATTCAATACATAATAACTTCAAGACTAAAATATGGCATG
>JAINUW010000271.1:0-90000 GCA_020205615.1 Panax quinquefolius
TCAAACCGAGGTGGGTAATAAAAGACTCGATCCTGGGCCCTATACATCGCAGAATGAAAGGCATAATCCATTTCATTCATCTTGGCCTTCTTCATTTAGACCTTGGCTTCAGCACAGTCTGCACACTGAGTCGCCTTCATCCAAGTGTCCTCTGCCCTTGCACGTTTAGATGACTCCTTCTTCAAGTTATCTTTCTGCTTCTCCACTTCAGTCTTCATCTTCTCATTCTCAGTCAACAGAACCTCTTGTTGTCCCTTTGTATGAACTAGCTCCCACTTTGTGTTTCCAAGTCATGAGTCGAGTTCTTGAATTTCCACATCCTTCTGCTCTATAGTAGCTTGACGCATCTCAGCCAACTCCTTCAGCTCCTCACCTTTATCCTGTAATTCTATGTTTCTATCATACAACGCATCATACATCTCAGCTGATATGGATTTTGGTTGAAACTCCACAGGATCTTCTTCCTCATCCTCCTCCTCTGTCTCCTCAAGATCAAACACATGTGCATCCTCCTGTTCTTCCTCAGCAATCAATAGAGAAGGCTCCCTTTGAATCAACTGTTCCCGCACAATGTGGACATCTCAAGGTTCCTCATCTCTAGGTATCTGAGGTATCACTTCCCTAGCTGGACTGGATCCTCCAACGTTAGACATCCTGACAACAAAATACTTTTAAGTTTTACTTATTATGTGATATTCTTTGATACTCGCGAGCACATAGATTATTAACACATAGCACATAATGTCTTTTATTGTTTAGCTTCAATGGATGCCTTAATCCATTCCTTAAAACTCGATAAGAGTTTGCCACCACTATATTTTCTGTCTCCTTAAAGGTTACTTCCTAAGGTTCCCCACCTAAGGTTCATAACCTAAAGCTTTGATACCAACCTGAGCACCCTCAAATCTAGGTACTCAATTTCCACATGATTTGGTGTTCACTATCCAAAACAATTACATCTAACAACCCAATAATAAGGGATAAAAACATAATTTAAATAACTTAAACAATAATCTTTCCTATTAAAGGTCAACTTTAATCAATCCTCAGGTAATCTAACCTTAACTTATTACATAAGTCTGCGGAATACATCACAATTTATCATAAGTCTTATAACATAATTCATCCAAATAGATTCACATATATCTTCAACACTTGGACATCTTGCCCTTTCCTTTGCTGGAAGATGGCTCGTAGACTTTTTCAACTTTAGCTACAGTGTTTAAATGCAAGAGTGAGCAAATAATTGCTCACTAATATAAAGAATAATAATAATAACAACATGAGTTTGGACAACAAATGCTGAATAATGTTGAACATGTTCTACGAATCAAAAATAGAAAACAAGCTCGAGTTTAATATCTGAAGGTCTTAAGACCACGAACTATATCCCCGATAATTAGGTATTATTACCTCAACCTTAACAATCATTTAGACTATACGAACCATTCTTTAAGTACTTAGGGGGATCAGCCCTTTGTACCATGTATTGTGTACAAACATCTAAACGTTACACGTACATAATCCCCTATATTAGGGTTGTTCATCTCAGTTTTAATTTAGGATTTCCACAATAAAGAAAGTTTAGTTTGGAATAAGCTTATCAGTGGTTCTAGAATTTTAGAACACTATTCAACTATAGATTAGTCCAATCAATAAGAGTTTACTTGCTATTTGAAGGTTCAACACGATATTATAGAATTGAATAATGTTATTTAAGTCAAAGATCGAATACCAACAATATAAAATTCAGTAGACATGGTATACATGCAAAGTACTACATTCAAAAGAGTTAGAACAATCTCATTTGAATCAATGTATTAAAACAATATATGCTCTGAATAACAATAACAAGAATTAGAAAAGTGAAGCTCACTCGATGTAAAGAATTAGATTACAAGAGCTTGCACAATCATACACAAGATAGAATCAATAGGCTTGCTCAACTTTAATATGGATTTGCAAAATGAGAATTTAGGACTAGAAAGCTTGCTTGACAATCATAAGATAACAAAATTATAAAACTTGCATTCATTATAAAGAGAATGAAGTTAGGGACTAGTAACGCTCTATATCTATACTGTGTTTACTAAAAAATCAATATAATGCTTTTAAATCTATACACCCATGGTATCTCGATTATAAGATTACATTAAATAGAGGGACTATCGAGATATAATTTCCATAGATCCAAAATTCACAAGATCCCATAATGTATGTCAATTCTCAAGAGAACTATTATCGTGTTCGATACCCTCACTGATATATGAATCAGATTCGATTAGAGTCTATCTATCCAAAATTCAGAGTATCAAGAATAACATGAACAAATCCATATTACTAATACCTCACCTGTATGTATAGTCTATGCCAAACGAATTTATACTATCAGATCGATAGTAACTATCTATCCAAATCCAGTAGTATCAATAACAACATGAATAAATCCATGCTATTAATACCCTCACTCGTATAAATAGTTCCCAAGGATCTCAACTAGATTCAAGAAGTCTAATTTTACATCTATATATGTAAGAAAACACTATGTAAAAAAAAAGATGTATATATATATATATATATATATAATATTAAGATTCGATTACATGATTCTCATAACGAAGTTCTTATTACAAGGTATTCAAACATACAAGAATATAATCTAATCTATGTAGGACGCTTCCCTTTATCTACTCCAGATGTTCCAGATTACCATCTAAAACCGCAAAGGGAATAATTTGCAAGGGTGAGCTATTACACGCTCAAGAAGTTTTGTATTTATAACAATATATGATTCAAGAAATATAACAATTCAAATTTCAATCGATAGTTGTTACCATTTTTTGGATTTCTATTTATTTCAACCATTTCGAATTTTTATTTATTTTTCGCTCACACACAGACTTAGAAATTTTGTTCAGATATGAGAGGGGATCAAATTTTATTCAACATCTTAGAGGAGTATGCATATCATCCTACCAAAGGCTCAAAATACACTAAAATTAATGTCAATATATTATCGATTAAAGATCGATCCCTTACGGATACCCAACTTCAAATAAGATGTCTTACCAAAACAATTTGGTTCGACACAAACAATTTATGCTCAATAAAACAATATCATATGAATAAACAATTCATTTTTTAGTTATGTCAAAGCTATAGCAATAACTTTACAAATAAAAGGTAATTCAATCAGTAGGTGTAGTATATTATATCAACAATCATATCAAGATAAAAAATCTAATCAAAATAAAAAAGGTTTAAGAATAAAAAAAAAAAAAAAAGTTTAAGAAATTTGCTTTATAAATAATTTATATTTAGAGAACTTGCCTCGAGCGTAGATCACCAAGTTATGCTATTCAATCAATTAATAAATACTTATATATGTTCATATATATAAATCTAACACGTTAAGTATTGATAATAATACTCAAATATAACATTTATATATATAAGATCTAGTTTAGATTATATAGGTTTTGTTTTAATATCTTTAGGTTTAATATTAAATAAGTTTGATAAATGGACTAAATTTTATTTATTTATTTATTTAATTTTTTATAATTTTATATATTATTATAATAATTTTTAAAGTTTTAAAATATATTTTTTATTTATTTATTTTTTAAATGATTTTTTAAATCATTTATTTATTTTAAGTAATTAATATTTACTTAAAATTTTAAAAAAACATTGATTATTATTTTTAAATAATTTATATTCATTTATTATAATTTTTATATCATTAATAATATTTTTCCATAATTATTTAGTATTTATAAATAATTATTCTAATTTCTTTTTATTATTAAGTTAATTATTAATAATATCCAAATAAAATAAAATAATTATTAAATTTATGTAAAAAATATCGTAATTTAATTATAATTATTTAATATAATTTTTAAAACTATTTTTATATTTATTTATTTTTATTTATTTATTAATTATTTTTAATTAATTTATATTTTAAAAAAAAATTTTTGTTCTGTCGCTAAAGCCCTTCAAATGATGTAAAGTCGTCAGTAGGTGTTCTTGAAGTTTTCAAGCAAGCTTTTGGTCACGGTCGAATTATGACTATTCAATTGATACTAATTAAAATGCTATCGATAATGATTTCGTTTGTTTCAAGTAGAGATGATGTTAGTAGTACTATACAAAGAAGTACAACATGAAACAAATTTTAGGCTTTTAACCTACATATAACAAGAAGTTATAGAGGCTCAAAAGTCACCGCCGAGTTGTTTCGAAGTTTTCGGGTAACCTAAAATGTAAAGAGTCACGGCTTGGCCAACGGCTTTGCAGGGCTTAAATATCTTTGATTTTCATGTATTAGATGTGTGTGTTTGTTTGTTATAATATGTATATATATATGTCGTATATATATATATATAACATAATAACATGAACAAAGCATAACTCTAAGGTCTCTAATTATGTTGGTCAAAGTACAACCAAACGTCGTTTTCAGTGTTCTTCAATTTTCTCGAAAACCCTAAAAAACTCGTCAAGCTTCTTGGCCAACGGATTTTGACCATTAATTCCAAAGAAATCCTATAATGTTGTTTGTTCAATTTAAGATCATAGATATGTAGTATATATATGTGTGGTATTAATCTATAACAAAAAACTTTAAAAAATAACAAAATAAAAGACGAAAAAAGTTGGTCAAAGTAGCTTTTGCTCGATCGTTTCGAAGTTTTTCGGGTAACCCGTAAAATCGCAATCCGTGAACTGGTCAACCCACTTTGACCGCTTATAACTTGAAATCTATGGTTCAAATGAACCTTTTTTTTTTTCCAGATTAAAGACCTACTAATAATAAGCTACAAATAACCAAAACAATTAATGCACCAAAACATAAACACATACGAATCTATAAGCCCTCGACATTCGATCGTCGACTAGTTTTCAAAATTTCCAGATTTTTTTAAAACACTTAATTAAGGCATCTAGATGTTATGAAAACGTGTTCTACCAATCTAACATACTTTCTAACATACTAATACATAATTCTAAACATCTAAACAACAAATCTAAAACAAAAGATCAAAGAGCTAATTATAATTAACTAGGGTTTCAGACTTTTTTCTTTTTGATTTTTGATTCTAGCTTCGATTTTGTTGTTGCTATCACCCTGTGCTTGATTTGGTAAGTTTATAAGTGTATCTAGCTTTAGAATTTGTGAGTTTGCTCAAAGCTCTAAGGTTCCTATTTATGTAATTCTTCAACTTGGCTTTTTTTGGTCATTTTTCCAGCAACTTGCTTCTACAAAGATCTCGATCTCGATGACTATTGTCATGCTTGGGAGTTACAAGCATGTCATGTGAATTTTTGGAACTTGAAATGGTGACTCCTAACCTACTTGTGAGCTAGTTAGGTTTGTTTAGTAGCTTAATTTTTTTAATCTTCACTAATCTTGATTGTGGTTTTGTTTTAATGATTAGGATTGTTAAATAATGTTTATTAGTACCTAATTGAAGTTTACTAACCATGATTAGGTGTTAAGATAATCTAATTAGGTTTAATTAGCTAATTAGGTTTAGGTTTATAAATTAGGTTGTGGTTTTGCTAATTAGGGGTTAGGGTTTGTTAATCTAGGATTGTTAACCTAAATTTTCACTAATCCTAACAAGCACGAAAAAGTTTTTTTTTTGTGTGTAAGCACGATAAAAGCAACTTGTCAAAATAATTTTACCACCAAAAAGTCCGATTAAAAAAAAATTTTAAGCACGAGGTGTCAAGCACGATTTTTTTTTTTGACAAAAATTTATTTGGTCAATTTTTAAACAAAGTATATATATATTAACACATAACACATTCGTAATGGAGAGAAATTTTATTTATAATGGATTTTTATATATACGAAGTCTTATTAGGTTTTGGGTTTTACATTCACCCCACTAATAAGAATTTCATCCGAAAAAATTACAAAGACAAGTTAAGTAAATAATTGAGGATAATTTTCTCAAGATTTTATCTTCAAGCTCCCATGTAGCTTTCTTCAACGTTCTCGATTTCTCCAAATTACTTTAACCGATGCTATCACTTTATTTCTCTCAGACTTGCTCTTCTTTTTTTTTACGATCGACGATATCCGCATGTGTTCTTCTACATAAGAAAGATCTTCTTCTATTCGATTGGCTCATATTTATAACGTGTTTATAATCGTGTTTATATGGTCGTAATATGGACACATGAAACACATTATGAATATGATTCAACTCAGAGGTAGTGCTATTTCATAAGCAACTTCACCAACCCTTCTCAAAATTTCAAAAGGTCCAATGAATCTTGACTTAATTTTTTCCTTTTCGCCAAAACGTATCTTCGCCTTTCCAAGGAGATACTTTCAAGAATACGTGCTTCCTACACGTTAAAGTTTCGTTGTCGACGATGTGGATCATCGATTTTTTTTTTGTCGATCTTGAGATGCTTGTAATCATCGATTTAATAATTCGATGGTTTCAGCTTGTTTGTTGAATTATCTCGTGTCCTAACATTTGTCTTTCCCCGACTTCATCCCAACATAAAGGTGTTCTACATTTACTCCCATATAAAGCTTCATAGCTTCATAGGTGGTGGCATACCTATGCTAGCATGATAACTATTGTTATAGCAAATTCAACTAAAGGTAATCGATCTTCCCAACTTCCTTTCAAGTCTATGATACAAGTTCTCAAACATATCCTCTAATGTTTGTATGGTTCTCTCACTCTCATCCATCACCGAGGATGATAAGTGTACTCAATCTTAATTGTGTTCCTAAGTGTTTCAAGGCTTTTCAAAAATTAGAAGTAAAACGTGGATCTCGATCCGATACTATGGAAACAGTACTCCATGCCTAGAGAGATAATTTCATTGATGTAAAGTTTGGCAAGGTGATCTAGGTTATGAGTAATTTTAATAGGTAAAAAGTGAGTCGATTTTTAAAACAATCAACTATTACCCAAATGGCATTATGGCCCTTTTTGTGTAGCCGGAAGACCAACAACAAAATCCATAGTTATATGTTCCCACTTCCACTGTGAATTGGTAAGGGTCAAGTAAACCACTGGCTTTTGATGCTCAAATTTTAACCCTTCGACACACGTGAGACATTTACTTACCCATTCAGCTTATTTTTCTTTTCATATTCGACCACCAAAAGTGTCGATTTAAATCCTTATACATTTTTTGTATCGCCAGATGTATGGCAAATTTAGAATTATGAGCTTCATTTAAAATTTCATCTTTTAAAGCTTGGTTTAATCTGGAACCCAAATTCTATTTTCATATCTTATTATTCCATCCTTATCTATTCTAAATTTATTATACTTATCATGAAAGTTGAATTAGATTTATACTTTCGACATTCTTCATCCTTCTCCGTATCTCTTTAACTTTATTAAGTAGAGATGAAACTCCCTCTAAAATATATAATTTTTTTTGGGTAGAGGTAGTTGGACATTCCACCTCAATTTCTAAATTTTTCAAAGTCTTTTATTAACCTATCATGGTGGTTAATACATTCAATTTTTCCCGATTCTTTCTACTTAACGCATCACCACAACATCGGGCTTTTACCGGATGATATAAGATTTCACAATCAAAATCCTTTATCGCTTCTAACCATCTTCTCTCGCTTTAAATTTAATTCCTTTTGTGTAAAAAAATATATTTTAGATTTTTTTACGATCTCAGATATATCTCGCACTTCTCCCCGCATAAGTAATGTCTCCAAATTTTAGAAAAAAAACTATCGCTGCTAACTCTAGTCATGAGTAGGATACCTCTTCTCATAATCTTTGAGTTGTCGTGATGCATAAGCTATCACTTTCCCATGTTGCATCAACACACACCCTAAAACTCTGTGTGATGCATCACTATATACTACAAGGCCTCCTCAGATCATCCGGTAAGGATAACATCGAGCCATGCTCGCCGCTTCTTCAACTCTTGGAAGCTTTCTCACATTTATCTCGTCTGCACGTATTTCACCGCTTTTCGAAAGTTAAATTGGTTAATGGGGTTGCTATTTTTGAAAAATCTTTTATAAACCGTCGATAATAACCCGCTAAACCGAGAAAAACTTCAGATTGTTGAGTTGTTGGTTGTTCCCAATTCACAAACCATTTCGATCTTAGTCGGATCTACAGATATTCCATTCTTATCAATTACATGACCTAAAAATTGAACTCTCTTCAACCGTAATTCACACTTGGAAAA
Organism: Panax quinquefolius; assembly: GCA_020205615.1. Lineage (NCBI taxonomy): Eukaryota > Viridiplantae > Streptophyta > Magnoliopsida > Apiales > Araliaceae > Panax > Panax quinquefolius. Next base: position 8,209 of record JAINUW010000271.1, read on the forward strand.
CTTTGCATATAAAGTCGTTCTTTCGTAATATCTCCAAAACGACTCTCAAGTGTTCAAGATGATCTCTCCGTGTTTTCGAGTATACCGTAATATCATCGATAAACACTACAACAAATTTGTCCAAGCATGGTTTAAAACACTGATTCATTAAATCCATAAAATGCTTTGCATTTGCATTTGTTAATCCAAAAGACATTACAAGAAACTCATAATGTCCATAACAAGGTCCTAAACGCTATTTTTTAAGACATCCTCCTTTCTTACCTTTAATCGATGATAACCTCGTTTCTAAGGTCAATTTTTGAAAAATGTTCAAACCCCTTTTAATTGGTCAAACAAATCATCAATCCTTGGTAAAGGATATTTATTTTTAATAGTTAATTTATTTAGCTCTCTATAGTCTATACATAGTCTCATAGTTCCATCCTTCTTCTTTACAAACAAATCGGTGCTCCCTGTGGTGAAACACTAGGTCAGTCATGTATTTTTTTATCTAAGAGTTTCGTAATTGTATAAGTAACTCTTTTTCATTTCTATAGGTGCCATTCTATATGGTGCCTTAGAAACCGTGTCGCTCTCGTGCAAGATCAATGATTTAACTCAATTTCCTATCTCGAGGTAAACCCGTAAGTCATCCGAAATAAATACATCGAGAAAATCTCCTTAACTATATAGGTATTTGATCTAGTTTTACTCCTTCCCGTCGAGTATCAACTATATAGGCCAAATATCCTAAACAACCCTTTCTAAGTAATCTTTTCGCCTAACTATAGTCAAACATCGAGATTGCTTTAGTGAACAACTATCGTTGAACACTACTCGACTTCAAGTAGTCAAAAGGTTTATATTTTTTTGATGACAATCAATCATCATCGTTATGATTAACTAACCAATCCATTCCTAAAAATTACATCAAATTCTCCCAACTGAATTGGTATCAAATCTACCTTAAAATTATGTCCTTTATTACCACACTACGCTTTCTATATATGGTCTTAACTAAAAATTTTTCATTATTAGCAAATTTCTACACAAAATGGTTTGTCTAAATTTTCACAAGGTATATTCAAGTTTTTAGAAAAATTTTTAGACACAAAAGAGAACATGTAGCACCGTAATCGAATAACACATATGCATTTAAAGTGTTGATAGGGATGATACCGCCACCACGCCCCGTGAAGCAACAACATCCTCACCGACATATATTAAATGTTCTCGCCAGTAGGTCGATTCTCAACCCCAAACCGCAGCATACATTGATTGATTGATTATTCTCGTACTCTATTCCTTTTCCTCCTCGATTCTTAGGTTTGGGACAATTCTTTGAAAAATGGTCCAACGAACCACAATTAAAACATTTATTTTTATTTCGAGAGAGGACACTGTGGAAAAAAATGTCCCGATTGTCCACAATTAAATTATTTTATTAAGGCATTCTCCTTTATGTTTCTTACCACAATTAGGACAAGGTTTAATATTATTATTACTAAAGTTATTATTAGTATTTCCTATCTTTTCCCCGGGTTGTTAGAAAAAGAATTATCCCATTTACTTTTGTTATTAAACCCACCGAAATCGGGTTCTCATTCCTAATTTTTCTTTTTTTTCATTTTCGACTTTTTTTTCTCCGATGAAATTTAGCAAGACTTTCATTCTCACTTTTTGGCTATAGTAGCTTTCTAGTATTTCGTAGAAAGTTTTATTTGAAGTAATCGATAAATCTACTTCTAATCTCGAGGTTTTAAAACCTCCTAAAACCTACTTAGTCTTTCTAAGTTCAAGTGGTTACTTGATGAGGAGCAAACCTCGATAGTTCATTAAACTTAGTCAGATAATCGGGTTACAAGAAGATCTCCTTGTTTTAAGTCTAAAAATTTTATTTCCATTCGATCTTTCGTGGATCGGGAAAAATAGTTTTCAAAGAACAACTCTTTGAATCTATCCCAAGGAATAATTTCAGCTTTCTACCCAACCTTTGGTCGATTCCCACCAATAATTAGCCTCACCCTTCAAGAAAAAGGTTGCAAAAAGTTATTTTTTGATTATTATTAACATTGGTTACTAGGAAAAAATTTCTATTTCGTAAATCCAAATTTGTGCATCATATGTGTCTCAATGTACCTTTAAATCTGTGTGGTCCAACTAATTTAAAGTCTTTAAAAGTGTGTTTTTGGTTCATGTGTCTATTTACAACCCTAACATAAGGTCTACTAACCGGGTGGGGAATTATCATCATCATTCATTTCTCTTTGGGGTCTTCTCGTTGGTGGTATGATTCTATATATATAAACCAAAAAAAATTCACATAAGAATTTGAATAACACAAATATATTGTTTATTTTATATATCACAAAGTATTACACAACAACTTCATAATTTAAATATACTACTATCTTACAAAGTATCGATTATATTACAAACTTTGAAGCTTTCTTTATCATACTAATATAAAGCATTCAACCACCTATACTACTCTCTAGAATTCATTGATATCATCAAAGGAATCCGAATCATGTGACAAACCACGATCGATCGATGAGATAAGTTTTTTCTTCTCCTCTCACCGGACATCGAACTACTACACACCGCAAATCATTAAAAGTATCTCAACACCCCAGAGATGTTTTAAGAAGCCTCGATCGAATTTCCTTTCTCGCCCCTCTGGTGCATGGTGCGCTTGTATTTTTTAGTCGATGACTATGTCCTCTCTCATGTCAGTAGCATTCCCTCAATATATCTAACCCCTAAACTTATCATTTATTATTCTCATATTTTTGTTGTTTTCATCAAGTGATGCCATTGCTTCATCATGCATTCATCAATTCTCATTAATTGTCCCGCCATCGATCCTCTCTTCTTCCTCAAAGATCTAGCAGCTTGTCGATCATGAAGCATTTCTCATCTCATCATCATCACTAGCTATAAATGACTCTATTTGTGGTGGATTATTTATTATTATTACCATTTCTTCAAAGATTGAGAGTTGGCCATCTATAAAAAAACTCCCTTTAATAATCGTATAGAAATTTACACAACATAATATTTTTTTAATGTTATATTTTATATGTATTTTTTTTTTTTTTACTTGACTATAAGACTATATACTAAGATTTTCTTCCTTATATCTATAGCCTTAAAAGCTTTGATAATAAAATTGTAACCCTATATATCTATACTCCCATGGTATCGATATGTGTTATTATATAAAATCAATATAATGCATTTAAATCTATACACCCATGGTATCCGATTATAAGATTATATTAAATAGAGGGACTATCGATATAATTCCATAGATCCAAAATTCACAAAGATCCCATAAATGTATGTCAATTCTCAAGAGAACTATTATTACGTGTTTGATATACCTCACTGATATATGAATCAGATCTGTGACTAGAGTCTATCTATCCAAAATTCAGAGTATCAAGAATAATATGAATGAATCAAATCCATATTACTAATACCTCATATGTATGTATAGTCTATGCCAAATTTAATTTATACTATCTAGATCGATAGTAATTATCTATCCAAAATCAGTAGTATAATAACAATGAACAAATCCATGCTATTAATATCCTCACTATAGATAAATAGTTCCCAAGGATCTCAACTAGATTCAAGAATTCTAATTTTACATCTATATATGTAAGAAAAAACACGTCAAAATAAAAATAAATAAAAGATATATATATATATATATATATATCATAATATTAAGATTCGATTACATGATTCTCATAACGATTTTTCTTATTACAAGGTATTCAAACAAACAAGAATATAATCTAATCTATGTAGGACGCTTCCCTTTATCTACTCCAGATGTTCCAGATTACCATCTAAAACCGCAAAAGGAATAATTTGTAAGGGTGAGCTAGCTTATTATGCTCAAGAAGTTTTGTATATTTATAACAATATAGGATTCAAGAAATATAACAATTCAAATTTCGATCGATATAGTATTTCATATTTTTCGGATTTCTATGGATTTCAACCATTTTCGAATTTTTTTTTTTATTTCACACACAAAGACTTAGAAATTTTGTTTAGATATGAGATAGGGGGATCAATTTATTCAACATCCTAGAGTATGCATATCATCCTACCAAAGGCTCAAATACACCAAAATTAATGTCAATATATTATCGATTAAATTTCGATCCCTTACGGATACCCAACTTCAAAGATAAGATGTCTTACCAAAACAATTTGGTTCGACACAACAATTTATGCTCAATAAACAATATCATATGAATAAACAATTCATTTTTAGTTATGTCAAGCTATAGCAATAACTTTACAATAAAAAGGTAATTCAATCAGTAGTGTAGTATATTATATCAAAGATATCAAGATAAAAAATCTTGTTTCAATGAATAAATAGGTTTAAGAAAATTTTTATAAGTAAAATTTAAGATAATTTTAGAAGAACTTGCTCGAGCGTAGATCACCAAGTTATGCTATTCAATCGTTAATAAATACTCTACGATGTTCATATATATATAAATCTAACACGTTAAGATTGATAATAATACTCAAATATAACATTTATATAATATCTAAGTTAGATTTATATAGGTTTAGTGTTTAATACTTTTATAATATTAATAAGTTGATAAATGGACTAAATTTTATTTATAAATTTTTATTATATTTTAGATAATTTATATATCCATTATAATTTTTAAGTTTTAAAATATTTTAAAACATTTATTTATCCTTTTAAATGATTTTTAAATCATTTATTTCTATTTTTAAGTAATTAATATTTACTTAAAATTTTACAAAAAACATTGTTTATTATTTTTAAATAATTTATAATCATTTATTATAATTTTTATATCATTAATAATATTTTTCCATAATTATTTAGTATTTATAAATAATTATTCTAATTTCTTTATTAATAAGTTAATTATTAATAATATCAAAATAAAATAAAATATTTATTAAATTTATAAAAAATATTAAAATTTAATTTATAATAATTTAATATAATTTTTAAAACTATTTTTATATTTATTTTTTATATTTATTTATTAATTATTTCTTTTTTTATAATTTATTTTTAGAAAAAATTTTTTTGTCTGTCGCTAAAGCCCTTCAAAGGATGTAAAGTGTCGCCAGTAGGTGTTCTTGAAGTTTCGGGCAAAGCTTAGTTTGGTCAGTGGTCGAGTTGACTCAGTTTGACCATTAATTAAAATGCTATCGATAATGATTTTTGGTTTGTTCAAAAGTCGATGTCAGTAGTAGTCATACAAAGAGTACAACATGAAACAAATTTTAGGCTTTTAACCTACATATAACAAGAAGTTATAGAGGCTCAAAGTCATCGTCGAGTGTTTTCGAAGTTTCGGGTAACCTGTGTAAAGTGAGTCACGGCGGGCCAACCATTTTGTGGGCTTAAATATCTTCGATTCTGTCGTAGATAGATGTGTGTGTGTTTGTTGTAATAATATGTAGTATATATATGTCGTACAGGTATATATATATAACATTAACATGAACAAAGCATAACTCTAAGGTCTCTAATTATGTTGGTCAAAGTACAACCAAACGTCGTTTTTTTCATGTTCTTCAATTTTCTCGAAAACCCGTAAAAACTTGGTCAAGCTTTCAACAACGGATTTTGACCATTAATTCCAAAGAAACCTATACGTTGTTTGTTCAATTTAAGATCATAGATATGTAGTATATATAACAAGGTATTAATCTATAAAAAAAAATTACAAAAAAATAACAAAAAGTAAGACGATTAATTAAAAGGTTGGTCAAAGTAGCTTTGCTCGATCGTTTCGAAGTTTTTTCGGGTAACCTGTAAAATCGCAATCCGTGAACTGGCCAACCCACTTTTGATCGCTTATAACTTGAAATCTATGGTTCAAATGAACCTGCTTTTCTTTTCCAGATTAAAGACCTACTAAATGCTACAAATACCAAAACAATTAATGCATCAAAACATAAACACATACGAATCTACAAGCCCTCGACATTCTATCGTCGATTTAGTTTTTCAAAAAATTTCCAGATTTCTTAAAACACTTAATTAAGGCATCTAGATGTTATGAAAACGTGTTCTACCAATCTAACATACTTTCTAACATACTAATACATAATTCTAAACATCTAAACAACAAATCTAACAAAAGATCAAAGAGCTAATTATTAACTAGGTTTCAGACTTTTCTCGATGATTTTGATTCTAGCTTTCGATGTTGTTGTCGCTATCACCTGTGCTTGATTTGGTAAGTTTATAAGTGTATCTAGGCTTAGAGAATTTTGTGAGTTTGCTCAAAGCCCTAAGGTTCCTATTTATGTAATTCTTCAACTTGGCTTTTTTTGGTCATTTTTGAGCAACTTGCTTCTACAAAGATCTCGATTCGATGTTACTATTGTCATGCTTGGGAGTTTGATATCGCCATGTGAAAGCCTCTGAACTTTGAATGGTGACTCCTAACCTACTTGTGAGCTAGAGCTAGGTTTGTTTAGTAGCTTAATTAGGCTTTAATCTTCACTAATCTTGATTAGGTTTTGTTTCTAATGATTAGAATGTTAATAATGTTAATTAGTACCTAATTGAAGTTTACTAACCATGATTATTAGGTGTTAAGATAATCTAATTAGGGTTAATTAGCTAATTAGGTTAGTTTATAAAATTAGGTTGGGTTTTGCTAATTAGGTTGGGTTTGTTAATCTAGATTGTTAACCTAAATTTCTCACTAATCCTAACAAGCACGACATAAAAAGTTTTTTGTCAAGTAAGCACGACAAAGCAACTTGTCAAAATAATTTTACCAAAAAGTCCGATTATTATAAAAAAAAAATTTTAAGCACGAGGTGTCAGCACACGATTTTTTTTGGAAAAAATTTATTTGGTCAAATTTGTTAAACAAAGTATATATTAACACATAACACATTCGTAATCTGAGAAATTTTATTTATATAACGGGATTTTATATATACGAAGTCTTATTAGGTTTTGGTTTTTAACAAATAAAATTTTGTAATAACATCAATAAGTAAATATTTATTTATCTAAATTATTATACCACAATTTTATTTATTTATCTCAATAAATAAATTAATTAAAATATTTATTTAATTTAATAAATATTTAAAATTAATTACAAAATTCTTGATCGTTACAAAAATTGAATTAATCAAAGTAAATATCATCCCAATTACAAATATTAAACTAAAGAAAAAGAATGAATCCAGAACCACCCTTCTCTCTAGCCTTAATATGCAATTATTGTGAAATCTCCTTCAAAATCTTCCTCCAATGCTCTTGCTCCAAATTTTGCTTTCAAGATGTTAATTGCTTCTATCCTCATTCAATCTTGTTGTTTGTTGTTAAGTATACGCCAAGACACGTATTCTGACTCTAATTCAATGCATAAATGAGTACCACGCCATTCCAAACACTTGCCTCCACGTTTCTTGCAGCAGTTCAAAAGGATCAGGACATTAAAAGCCCGCCCCGATGGGGTTCCTTTCTGGTAATTGTCCGATGTTGCTCCTAATCTTGCCAATTTTCGCCATGATTTTGCCCTTTAAGCCCAATTGCCACTCCACCACACCTAAACACAAAACAACACTAAACAAGTAAAAACGAAACATAAAAATAAAGAATTAACACATTTTAAGCTTGAATTAGAGGCTGATTTATAGGTATAAAACCCACTCATCAAACTCCCCCAAACTTAAACACGTGCTAGTTCTCAAGCACGAAACAAAACAAAATTCTATACAATGCCATGCAATGAGATGTAATGAATCTAATCTATATGCCTACGAATCCAGCAGTCATCATGGAATCGAATTTATTCATCCGGCCTCAGAGAAATCAAGCAAACTTAACAATATTTCATATCAAAACTAATCAATAATTTCCATTACTCATCAAATCTTGAATTGTTATTACTGGTATAGTGTATGTGTGTGTGTTCAACATCCATGCTAACTGATGCAAATTCAACTTTAATACATAACAAGTCTTTTAGAAGGCATTATACAGTGTAAATTCAAGAATTTCAAAAATAGACACGATCCAACTAAAATCAAACAATTACCACTATTAAGGGTCTAAATAGGGTACTTATGCTTTATATTTCTATCACGGGGGCTTTTTTCTCTTATTTCCCATTTTATTCCTCTCTTTTTTAGTTAGTGAGTGCATTTTATGCTCCTTATCACACTCAGATTTATGGGGAGTGTAAGACCCGATATTTATGAAATGAAAGTATTCAATTTTCTTATAATTATTATTTTATTTAGTAAATGGTTAAATTGATAAAGGTTAAAGTTAAGGGTGACATTTGAAAATTTTGTAAAGTAAGCAAGTTGATATAAAATATTCCTTGTGTCGGGAAATATTCGTACGACGGCACAATCATTGGTGGATCCCACAACGGAGGTATTGTCGTAGTTAGAAAATGACTAAAATATTTTTAAAAATAACTACGAAAGTTTTACTTAAGTTAAACCATTGAACTACCCAAGTAGTAAAAGTACGAAAATATACGCATGGTTGCATAAGTAGCACATAGTATTGATTATCGATGCTTACGTGAGAAGTCACTTAGTTATACTCAATTATTGCTACGATAATTGCGTGATAATATCTCTATATTATCGATTCAATTATTGTCACAAAGATTATCTCGCATAATATTTATTATTATTAAATCAATAATTGAGACGACAAAGTTATTTATATTATTATTTGCAATATTGACGATGTCTAGAAAGTTCTGTTGAGGAGAGGTATGGTCACCTAATTACACGCCAATAGGGAGAAATCCTTATCAGAAAGCCCCCACTTTCCTGGGAATGATCTGGTTGTTAAATATTATGAGTTATAATATTAATGATGAATAAGTTCGTGTTGATTAAAGATGAAATTGATATTTCCATTGTGTTGGGATTATTAGTGTTAGTGGAAATCGACATCTATACCGATAATAATTGATGTCTGTAGGTTATATTGACCAATCGGGTAATTAATCGAATAAATGAGCAATTAATTTCTATTAATTCACATGCTTATAACTATTTATTCACATGTGTACTATTGATTCACATGCATGTACTATTTGGGGAGGTGGTGCAAGATTGATAATACTTGCATGACTAAATTAAAAATGGAGATATAGTTGAAGGTACTATATTGTAATTATTTTTTTCACATGTATAGAACTATTGATTCACATGATGGTACTATTGATTCACATGATGTAGTGGTGCAAGTTTGATAATACTTGCAGGACTAAATTAAAAATGAAGGAAAAGATGAAGGTATTATACTATAATATTTTGAGCCCCAAAACGTGTAATTATCAAAACTATGTTTTCCTATAAATAGAAGCTCATTCTTCTTTCATTCTCACCAATTCACTAAGACTCACAAGAGCAATTATAGAGAGAGAAACTATAGAGAGAAAGAGGAAGAGTAGTTTGCTACTTAACTATTCTAGTATCTAGTCTTTTTCCAAGGTAAGGGGTATTATTTATTTCATATTCTGAAGAGATATTATTTTTCGTATTCGTATGAATAATATTTTCGTTCAATATTCGTAAGGAATATCATCTTCGTTCAATATTCGTTGGAATATTATTTTCGTTCAACAGTCGTGAGGGGTATTATTTATTTCATATTCTGAAGAGATTATTTTTCGTATTCGTATGAATAATATTTTCGTAATTCGTAAGGAATATCATCTTCGTTCAATATTCGTAGGAATATTATTTTCGTTCAACAGTCGTGAGGGGTATTATTTATTTCATATTCTGAAGAGATATTATTCTTCGTATTCGTATGAATATTATTTTGGTTCAATATTCATAAGGAATATCCTCTTCGTTCAATATTCGTAGGAATATTATTTTCATTCAACAGTCGTAAAGGTTATTATTTCTTTCGTATTCATGAAGAGAGTTATTTTCTTTCAATACTCGTAAGGGTAGTTACTCCATTCTTTATTATTCGGTTGAAATAACCTGTCTACACGGACTACCGCATGCATGCTGAAATTCTTCTGTTATTCCATTATTTATTATTTTGTTAGAATAACCTGTCTATGGGGACTACCGCATGCATGGTGAAATTCTTCTGTTATTCCATTCTTTATTATTCTGTTGGAATAACTCGCTTCACGCGGACTATCATGATGCATGGTGAATGACCCTTCGTATTCATTCTTTATTAAATTGTGGAAATGATCTGTCTATGTGGATTATCGCATTGCGGATGAAAATCCATTTGCGGTTTCGTATATTATATTATACTCGTATGAGATATCCTTTCTTTTGTACTCGTCATGGAATATCGTTTTCTTTTGTATTTTCCTTTTATGAGTACTATTCATAGAGTACTATTCATGGGTACTATTCAAAAGTACTATTCACAAAGTACTATTCATGGGGTACTATTCTCGAAGTACTATTCACGGGGTACTATTAACCCAGGTACTACTCACCCGGAGTACTATTCATGACAAAAATTGATTTCTTTTCGGTCCAAATCATTTTTGATACAATATCATTCTTGAATTTTACTCCACAAATCAGTATCATGTTGGCAATTTGATCATTATTGAATTCTGGATAAATTAAATTATAAATATTTAAAAATTTATCCTTTACTTTCCTTTAATTGAATTCTTATATCATTGTCACCATCCTCATGTTTATATTGTGATGAAAGTCATCTTTGACTTACGTGCATAGATGGACTGTTGATTGGTATGGGTATGACCACGGATCATTCAGATAATCATGACTCGTAATGTTATAAATGATGTGGTAAAAGTACTCATTGGCCCGTAGTGCATTGATGGACAGTTATTGGTATGATTATGACCAGGGCTTATTCGGTAAAATTATGACCATTGATGATTACATGAATATCCTTGGCCCGTAGTGCAGGGATGATTCGATGATGTGGTTTATTTATTAATCTGAGTCTCAGCGATAAAGTGGATGAAAAACTTTTTAAATCATAGAAGATAGTAGATATCATGCTCTACTTGACTTTTCTAATGGATTGCTTATTCCGCTGCAGTTAAATTTGATGTTTATTGTATTTTATCATTTTAACATTGTTGAAGGCTAATGATAATTTATTCTGCATTATCTTAGTCATAATATTTCTTACTAGGCTAGTTGAGCTCACTCTTTTGCTTTCATTGTTCTCTTCAGGAAATTAGAATGTAGCCGGGACTAGTCGGGGAATGGGGTGATGGTCCGAGATGGTTTCATAGTAGTCCTCACTATTTTATGAAATAGTGTGATAATAATTGTAATGAGGACTCCATTTAAGTTTGGATATTGTCTAGAAAACAATATTGTGTAAAAACTCTTAGCTCATGTTATATAATTAAGTTTGTATTTGTATTTTGTACCTTGTATTTCATGACTTAAGATGGGTGATGTATACTTATTTTGGGGGCGTCACAGTTGGTATCAAAGCTTAGGGATATGATCCCTAGCTAAGATGTGAGACAAGAACTTGGAGGGGAGAGACGGGGAATTCCTTCGCTAGCATGACCTACCTAAGTTTATTTGGTATTTAATTGGTCGGTCAGAGTATAGGGATAATATGTGATATGTCAATTAACCCTTTTTTGTGGTAGTGTTAGAAAATGGCATCTGAAAATGTCGAGATAAGCAATGAAGCACATGAGACCGTTGAGTCACCAACGATCAATACCCAGGATAATGTGTATCAAGAAGACAATAATCCTCAAGTAAACAACAACACTGATCAAATGATGAACGATGGGATGTTCAGAGGCTTTATACAATTCATGCAACATTAGGCAAGTGCGGCTCCTGTTCAAAATGCAGGTGGAAGCACTGGCAACTCTCGGATGGTCACCACTAAGTAGTTCAAGAAGCTGGGAAGACCGGAGTTTTTGGGAGTGCCAAAACCACTTAAGGCAGAGATGTGGATAAAGCAGATCACCAAGATATTTGATGTCTTGGGATGCTTCGAGGAGAAAAAGGTTCCCTTTGCCACCTTCATGTTGCTAGGAGAGCCAGATTACTGGTGGTAATCAGTAAAATGTACTCAACCTGCTGCACTGAAGATGTCTTGGGAGAAGTTTCAAGAACTATTCAACGACAAGTACTTTTCCGAAAGTATTGGTCATATGAAGGAGGTATAATTCATCAAGCTGGAGCAAAACCATATGACCATGTCGCAGTACGTGGTTAAGTTTGTCGAGTTATCCCGGTTCGCATCCCATTTGTTTCATAATGAGGATAGAATAACGCGAATGTTTCTGCGAGGTTAGAGACCCGAAATACGTCAATACCTCATTTCTCACAAATTGTGTTTGTATTCATATGTAGTGAATAGGGCTCAGTTATTGGAGCGCGATAATGAGCCAGTGTGACACCCCCAAATCCAGGTACTTCATTCCCACAGGATTTGGTGTTCACTTAATCAAACATTCATATCTAACTACCCAATCACAATAAAATTGGATAAATAAAACCTTTCCCATTAAAGGGTTACAAAATAAAATCTCCCAGGTTATCTAACCTTTAATTACAATCATTCAAATGCGGAAATTAAATAAACTTCATTAAAACCAAGTCTAAGATCATCATAATAAAAGTCTAAGATCATCATAATTAAAATCTAACATCTCAATCAAAGTAAAATTCAAGTCTTCATCACTTACACATTTTTCCCTTTCCTTTGCTAGACGAAGGTTCATCTACCTTCTCTTCTTTAGCTGCAATGAGTTTTAAAATATGCAGGAGTATAGTAATAATAACTACCAATAATAGGCTCATCAACAATGAATAGTACTTTATCATCAACAATCAGAAACTGAAATCCAAAATGTAGAATAACTATAACTGAGGGTCATAAGACCATGAACTATGTCCACGATTATGAGTAATCTTTCAACTCCAACTTTAACAAATCATAAGACTATAAGGACCTCGTACTTAGGGGGATCGCCCTTCGCATCATGTATTGTGCACAAACATTTAACGCTACGCGTAAGTTAACCCCTAATCATAACATTAGGTTTGTTCATCTCAAAGATTTAGAGTACAAGTCCGCACTAAAGGAAGTTTCGTTTGGATAAGCTTTCGAGGTAATTTGAATTTAACGAACATCAACTAAGGATTAGTTGAATGAAACCAAGAACATTTCACTATAGAATAATCGTGATTGAATCAATCATAGTAAACTAAAGTCATGCTTTAGGAATAATCTAAGAGCATACAATTTGAATAATTATAACACCTCGTTGAACAATACTAAGCCAAGGTTAATTAGAATGAATACTAAGCATGCATAACAATTTGATCGATAAAAATGTTCAACATTAGAATATATAAATTTGCATGCTAAACAACAAGTTAAATACAAGAATAACTTGCTCAAGAATAACTTACATCATTATATCATAATCAAATTGAAAACCATAATTAGTTCAACAAGATAAAGGATTAGAAAAACTTGCTCAAAGAAAATTTAAGCGATTGCACAATTCTAAAAGTAGAGTTAAAGAACTTGCTCAATGTAAAAAGAAAGTTTAGAAAACTTGCCTTGCTCGTAGGCTAAACCAAATCAATATGAATCACAATATCCTATAAACATATGTCATCATGACATAATTAGTCATTACCATCTTACAAACATAACTAAGTACGTTCATCATTTAAAATTAGATTTTTAATCACATAATCGAGTTATAACACAAGTTAATTGTTAATAACTTACGTATTCATAGTATAGAAATACTAAAATCAACATTTAGCAGTCCTACTATCATCACATAACTTTTCTTAAAATTTCGTGTACAAAAGTACACCGTCAGGACCATTTGCTAATCTTCACAGCATACGATTTACAACTTGTGAATTCGCTGGTCACGTCACACATGTACTATGACACGATGAATAAGGCTACAAGGCTCTGAATAAGGTAAGGGTATGGTCATTTGTCTGTACATGGCTAAACTACTATCATTGGTCAGGCTGCATAGTTAAAATCGTAGTCAACGATGCCTTACTAAGAATAAAGCAGTGAAAAAGCCAATTTTGGCCTACAAGTTCGCTTTCTAATGATCGATTTACATATAATTCATACAAAACTTCATTTAAACATAATTCAAGGATTCCTAACATGTTTCTACTCATATAACAACATAAACAACAAAATTAACACACCCAATTTCATTGTTTTTGGCTAAAACTCATTTTTTTGATATTTTTGAAGAAAACAACCACTGTAATTTTGTTTTGCAACCAAAACCATTAATTCAAAGCTTTTTATCAAAGTATATATATACTCTAACAAATTGAAAATCCAATTTATCAATAAAACAACTATTCAACCCATAATTTCTATTTTAACTAGACAATATATAATCACCAAAACTCATTGTAAAATATTTTTCTTCCCAAATTACATACATATCATCAATTCATAGATTATAACTTATGAAAATCATTTTAACATCACTAATAAGTCATATAAAGCCACATAACACAATAATTCATGCTTACACAAAAATTCTATAGAGAAATTTGGGAAGAGAAACTAGACTTTTAAAACTAAAAAGAAATTAGAGAATACCTTGATAGAAGATGATATGATTATTATTTTCTCTCTCAAGCCTCTCCTTCCCCAATCTCTAGCCTTTCTTTCTCTCTTCTTTTCTTCTTCTCTTCTTCTTCTTCCTCTAAGTTTTCTTTCTTCTCTCTAACCTCTCTCCTCTAACACACGTCTTAACAAATAACGTATATAGATATTATATATATTAATTATATAATATAATTATAAACATAACTGATATCAGTTATGTGAATTTTTGAAATCAAAAGTCATAAGGCTTGTTTGGTTACTAACTAAAAAAAATAACCCATTAACCTTACACCTTGTTTGGTAAAACTCAAATAAATTAAAGACTTAATAGGCATTAGGCCTTGTTTGGCCAAAATGGAATTAAAACTTAGTTTTTAAGTTATTTTAATAACCCTTTATAAAAGGTTATTTGTCACATTAACTTAATTATATTAATTCTCGACACAATTGAAAAACAATTTATCAAATCACTTTAACACATAAATCAATATCACAAAATTATAATTTTCTATATTATTATAATTTTATTTAATCAACTAACACATCCTTTTTAATTACAATTCCAATAAAAGAATAATAATTCAATTAATCAAAATTCTCTAACTTAATAATTCCATTAAATTAGCATCAAAATAATTAATTTTCCTTAATTATTTATTTAACAAATAATTAACCACATCAATTCAAATTTGAACAATTATTTATTCAACAATAAACACATCCAGTCATTACTCTTGGTCCTTCCTATAAATGAGCAAGTAGCACTCAATCAAATAATACATAAAACATCAATATCATTGATCGGATAATACCGAGCTAGTCTTGTTGGCAAAGTGATCCTTAGATCCGCCACCAATAGCTACTCCCCTTATGAAACTTTCTCGCACTCCTCCTCCTTCAACATAAAGTTACCACGCTTCCACTTTCAAGTGAGATTCGCTTTCCATCACTACATCGCAAACAAGCTCAATCGAACAGTGGAAACCCCATCAGATAACCAGGGTTTCAGTCCCGCTCAAAAGTAGTCTTCCGATTCTCATCTACCCTAGCAGTAGTCTTCTGATTCTCATCTACCCTAGCAACCTCAAAAACCTCCTCAATTTCCATGATCCAGGTTTGTGCTTCAACTGGATTTATGGACCCATCGAATTCTGGTGGTCCAACCGCCTTGAAGTCCTTAAACGTAGCACCTTGGTTCTGAGGTTGATTCTGCGGTTGATTTTGCAAAGGCACACATTTGTTAGTAACGCCACTAATCAACGCCGACGGAGTTAGTTTGAGATTATCGTTGTTGGTTCCTTTAGCGGTTCTCTGACGGGGTGGTTGACGTCTTGGAGGCATTTTCTGTTAAAAATTACATTCATTAGATTATTACTCAACTCTTTTCAAGTAATTTCTACTTAGCTTTCCCCCATGAAAGTAATCATTCCATAACACATAACACTTTGGATAAAGAAAATAATATCTTTTATTCAAAACTTCTTTGAAAACATCATATCAATAGCATCACTGCTATTTACATTATTTTCCTGAACTACTAAAGTTTCAAGACATCATCATCATATCCCATAGGTTGCATAACACTTGGGATTAACAAATTATTTATCATAACATAACTCAAGTACACTCCCTACGATGTCCTATTAAGATATTGCAAGGCCTTACGACGCTCTTCTTCCATAACTCGGAACATGGTCCGACGGTCCAGTATGAATGAGGGTAGCGTCTCGAACTGAATTGGATAACGCATGACCCGATCTTGAGCTCGATTAATCGCGGTGTTGAACACATTATCCATTTCTTCCATCTTCCTTCTCTTTGCTTGTGCGTCTCCCTTTGCTATTTCGACATGTTGATAAGCTTCACTGTACGCGTCTTCGGCTCTTGCCCTTTTTGCAGATTCTTCTCTCAACTTGCTCTTCAACTCTGTAACCTCTGTTCTCATTTGATCGTTCTCTTCTTCAGTGTGAACTAACTTCTCTTCAACATTGCTCAATCGTTCTTCTCGATCTTAAATCTCGTCGTCCTTCTATGCCAACGAAGTCTGTTGTTCAGCTACTATCTCTTGCAATTCCTCAACAGTATCTCGAAGTTCCACGTTGCGGTCATGCACCTCATCATATATACGGCCAGCTATCGAGTTACGTGGAATCCTTTCCTCCTCGTCCTCTTCATCCGTCTGCGGCAGCTCCACGGGATCTTCCTCATCTGTTTCTACATCATCATCATCATCATCCTCGACCACTGCGAGTAATGGAGCTAACTCTCATGGAAGCAATTGTTCCCAAACCACTTGAATATCACGAGATTCCTCCTCTCTAGGCATCTGAGGTCCTTCCTCCCTAGCCTAACTCGATTCTCCGACATTAGTCATCCTGACAACAAGATTTTTAAGTTTTAGTTATTAATCATCACTACTCGACTCTCATGAGCATATAAGTTATAAACACATAAGCACATAAGTGTTTTATTACTTCTTACTTAAAACTCGATAAGAGTTTATCATCACTATCTTCTCGAAGGTTACTTCCTAAGGCTTTTCCCCCACCTAAGGTTCATAACCTAAAGCTTTGATACCAACTTGTGACACCCCCAAATCCAGGTACTTCATTCCCACAGGATTTGGTGTTCACTTAATCAAACATTCATATCTAACTACCCAATCACAATAAAATTGGATAAATAAAACCTTTCCCATTAAAGGGTTACATAATAAAATCTCCCAGGTTATCTAACCTTTAATTACAATCATTCAAATGCGAAAATTAAATAAACTTCATTAAAACCAAGTCTAAGATCATCATAATAAAAGTCTAAGATCATCATAATAAAAATCTAACATCTCAATCAAAGTAAAATTACAAGTCTTCATCACTTGCACATTTTTCCCTTTCCTTTGCTGAGCGAAGGTTCATCTACCTTCTCTTCTTTATTTGCAATGAGTTTTAAAATATGCAAGAGTGAGCAAAACAATTGCTCACTGGATACAATATGAAATCAACAGGAGTATAGTAATAATAACTGCCAATAATAGGCTCATCAACAATGAATAGTACTTTATCATCAATAATCAGAAACTGAAATCCAAAATGTAGAATAACTATAACTGAGGGTCATAAGACCATGAACTATGTCCACAGTTGCGAGTAATCTTTCAACTCCAACTTTAACAGTCATAAGACTATAAGGACTCCTCGTACTTAGGGGGATCAGCCCTTCGTACCATGTATTGTGCACAAACATTTAACGCTACGCGTAAGTTAACCCCTAATCATAACATTAGGGTTGTTCATCTCAGTATTTAGAGTACAAGTCCACACCAAAGGAAGTTTGGTTTGGATAAGCTTTCAGGGTAATTTGGAATTCAACGAACATCAACTAAGGATTAGTTGAATGAAACCAAGAACATTTCACTATAGAATAATCGTGATTGAATCAATCATAGTAAACTAAAGTCATGCTTTAGGAATAATCTAAGAGCATACAATTTGAATAACTATAACACCTTGCTTGAACAATACTAAGCCAAGGTTAATTAGAATTGAATACTAAGCATGCATAACAATTTGATCGAAAAAATGTTCAACATTAGAATATATAAATTTGCATGCTAAACAACAAGTTAAATACAAGAATAACTTGCTCAAGAATAACTTACATCATTATATCATAATCGAATTGAAAACCATAATTAGTTCAACAAGATAAAGGATTAGAAACTTGCTTGCTCAAAGAAAATTTAAGCGATTGCACAATTCTAAAAAGTAGAGTTAAAAAACTTGCTTTCAATGTAAAAAGAAAGTTTAGAAAACTTGCCTTTGCTCGTAGGCTAAACCAAATCAATACGAATCACAATATCCTATAAACATATGTCATCATGACATAATTAGTCATTACCATCTTACAAACATAACTAAAACACGTTCATCATTTAAAATTGGATTTTTAATCACATAATCGAAGTTATAACACAAGTTAATTGTTAATAACATACTTATTCATAGTATAGAAATACTAAAATCAACATTTAGCAATGATCTACTATCATCACATAACTTTTCTTAAAATTTCATGTGCAAAAAGTACACTATCGAGACCATTACGCTTAACTCATGCTGGCTTATACGATTTACTTTTGTAATGGGTCATCACATTGCAATGAGCATGATGAGCAATCATGTTGATGAAGAAGGCTACAAGGTCTGACATTGGCTATGCAAGTCATTTATTGGCAAACTGAAACTACTTATTGTTGACGTACATGCTAAAAGCTGCGATTCGATTGACAAAAGCCGGTGAATAGTCTTGAGAAAAAGCCAATTTTGGCCTACAAGTTCATTTCTAATGTGATCGATTTACATATAATTCATACAAAACTTCATGTAAACATAATTCAAGGATTCCTAACATGTTTCTACTCATATAACAACATAAACAACAAAATTAACACACCCAATTTCATTGTTTTTTGGCTAAAACTCATTTTTTTTTTGATATTTTGAAGAAAACAACCATCGTAATTTTGTTTTTCAACCAAAACCATTAATTCAAAGCATTTTATCAAAGTATATATATACTCTAACAAATTAAAAAGCCAATTTATCAATAAAACAACTATTCAACCCATAATTTCTATTTTAACTAGACAATATATAATCAAGTAAAACTCTCTCGTAAAAAATATTTTTCTTCCCAAATTACATACATATCATCAATTCATAGATTATAACTTATGAAAATCATTTTAACATCACTAATAAGTCATATAAAGCCACATAACACAATAATTCATGCTTACACAAAAATTTTATAGAGAAATTTGGGAAGAGAAACTAGACTTTTAAAACTAAAAAGAAATTGAGAAATACCTTGAAGAAGATGATATGACTATTATTTTCTCTCTCAAGCCTCTCTCACTCCCCAATCTCTAGCCTTTCTTTCTCTTCTCTTCTTCTTCTTCTTCTTCTTCTTCTTCTTCTCAGAGTTTTTTTTTCTCTCTAACCTCTCTCCTCTAACATACGTCTTAACAAATAACATTATATAGATATTATATATATTAATTATATAATATAATTATAAACATAACTGATATCAGTTATGTGAATTTTTGAAATCAAAAGCCATAAGGCTTGTTTGGTTACTAACTAAAAAAAATAACCCATTAACCTTACACCTTGTTTGGTAAAACTCAAATAAATTAAAGACTTAATAGGCATTAGGCCTTGTTTGGCCAAAACGGAATTAAAACTCCTTTAAGTTATTTTAATAACTCCTTTATAAAAGGTTATTTGTCACACATTAACTTAATTAAATTAATTCTAAAAACAATTTATCAAATCACTTTAACACATAAATCAATATCATAAAATTATAATTTTCTATATAATTATAACTTTATTTAATCAACTAACACATCCTTTTTAATTACAATTCCAATAAAAAGAATAGTAATTCAATTAATCAAAATTCTCTAACTTAATAATTCAATTAAATTAGCAAAATAATTAATTTTCCTTAATTATTTATTTAACAAATAATTAACCACATCAATTCAAATTTGAACAATTATTTATTCAACAATAAACACATCCATTAAATATTTAAATAATTCAATAAATATTTAATACAATTAAAATTCTAGATGTTTACAAATTTCAACCAAAAGATAATCTAGCAACAATACGATAATAATAATCTATGGGGTGGAAACTAAGTTATCAAACAATGATAACCATCGTGGAGGAAATTATAATGCCAAAAATGGTAACCACTTCGGTGGTAATAATGGCCAAGATAATAGAAGAAATGATTCAAGTGGAAAATTCAAGAAGAGAAGATTTAACGATGATGGGAAGACGTCGGCAGCAGCACCAGTGCCAGCAACAAATTCTAGAGGAGGAGAACGATCGCCAGTTAGATGCAACAGATGCGGAGAGGAGGGACACATAAGTCCAAACAGTTCACAGCCTTCCAATGTATGTTTTAGTTATGGAAAAGACGGTCACATAGCTCAATTTTGTCTTATAGAGAAATCAAGTCCATCTGGGATGGTGGCACCAAAGGCGGATACGGACAAAATAAAGTTGGTGGTTTCAGGAAGAGCATTCTTCGTGACTTCTCAAAAAGCGAATAACCCAAACAAAGTTATCACGGGTAAGTTAATCATAAACTCTAGCGAAGTCTATACCTTATTTGATATCGGTTCTACCTATTCTTTTATTTCTCCTACTTGCACTCAATGTTTAAATTTAACTCCAGAGAAATTAGACTTTGACTTATCTGTTGAAACTCCGTTGGGAGAAACCTTTATTACATCCACTATTTATAAGTCTTGTTTGATTCAAATCGATAACCACATGTTACCTGTCGATCTTATATCTTTGAAAATACTTATATTTGATGTGATTTTAGGGATTGATTAGTTAACTACTCATCATGCTAAAATTGATTAGTTTTCGTAAGGTTGTTAGCATTCATATTCCTAACCAACCTATTATGTGAATTCAAGCAACCAAACCACTAAAGTCAATCATTGTCATATCAAGCCATAAAACTATTCGTTTATTGAAAAACGGATGTCAAGCTTTCTTAGCCCATGTCATGGATTTGAACAAAAATACGACAGATTTGAATGATATTTCTATTGTTAATAAATTTTCTGACGTATTCTCTGAAGACTTCCTGGCCTACCCAAGAGCGTGAAATCGAATTTTGTATTGACCCCAGTACAAAACCCATTTCTATAACCCTTAAATATTTCTTCAACCAAAACGAATGTATAATGCGCCAAAGGCGTTGGCTCGAGCTGTTGAAGATTATGACCATACCATTCAATATTATCGTGGAAAAAGCGAACGTGGTAGTTGATGCATTGAGTAGAAGATCGTATATGTTTAGGATTGTAACGTTATTAACACAAAGACCCATTTCATATGACTAACAAATGATAAAGATAGAGTTAAAGACTCTAAGAACCCATGCGATGATGTCAAATAATACGAGTAGAATCGACGTTAACCGATAAAGTTAAAACCAATCAAGCTATACACCCGAAGCTGATGAATGTGAAGAAGAAGGTTCAAGAGGGCGTTATTCTAGAAACAAGAATCGACGAAGAGAGTAAATCTCAACCCTCAATTTAATTGGGACATTCAAAATCCTCGATCGAGTAGGAACTATGGCCTATAGACTCGCTCTACCGCCAAGTATGTCGCATGTTCATAACGTTTTTCACTTATCGATGTTATGTAAATATGTGGATGACCCGAACCACATTATTGAATTAGAACTAGACGAGATAGCAGAAGATTTAACGTATGAGGAGATACCTATTAAAATGTTGGATAAGAATGAATATATTCTATGCTCAAAAGTTATACTTCAAGAGTTAGAATCTGACGAGGTATCATCATCTCTTCGACATACCATGTACGTACGTAAATTTTGAGGGCAAAATTTCATAAGGAGGGGAGATTGTAAGACCCCAAAATTTATGAAATAAAAGTATTCAATTTTCTTATAATTATTATTTTATTTAGTAAATGGTTAAATTGATAAAGGTTAAAGTTAAGGGTGACATTTGAAAATTTTACAAAGTAAACAAGTTGATATAACATATTCGTTGTGTCAGGGAATATTCGATTGGTTGGGAAATATCATTTTAACAGGAATATTCGTATGACGACTGACACAATCATTGGTGGACCCCACAACGAGAGTATTGTCGTAGTTAGAAAATGACTAAATATATTTTTTTAAAAATAATAACAAAAGTTTTATCATTAAATTGTTGAACTACCCTAGTAAAAAAAGTAAAGAATACGCATGGTTGCATAGTAGCAACATTACTGTATTGATTATTGATGCTTACGTGAGAAGTCACTCATTATACTCAATTATTGCTATAAAGAATTATCACGATAATATCTCTCATATTATTGATTCAATTATTGTCACAATATCATCTGAATAATATTTATTATTATTAAATCAATAATTGGGACGACAAAGTTATTCATATTATTATTTGCAATATTGATGATGTCTAGAAAGTTCTATCGAGGAGAGGTTTGGTCACCTAATTACGCGCCAATAGGAAGAAATCCTTATCGAAAAGCCCCCTCTTTCCTTGGAATGATCTGGTTATTAAATATTGTGAGTTATAATATTAATAATGAATAAGTTCGTGTTGATTAAAGATGAAATTGATATTTCCATTGTGTTCGGATTATTAGTGTTAGTGGAAATCGACATCTATTCCGATAATAATTGATGTCTGGAGGTTATATTAACCAATCGGGTAATTAATCGGATAAATGAGCAATTAATTGCTATTAATTCACATGCTTATAACTATTTGTTCACATGTGTGTACTATTGATTCACATGCATGTACTATTAGGGGAGGTGGTGCAAGATTGATAATACTTGCATGACTAAATTAAAAATGGAGGTATAGATGAAGGTACTATACTGTAATTATTTTTTCACATGTATAAACTATTGATTCACATGATTATACTATTGATTCACATGATGTACTATTAGGGGAGGTGGTGCAAGTTTGATAATACTTGCAGGACTAAATTAAAAATGAAGGAAAAGATGAAGGTATTATACTGTAATATTTTGAGCCCCAAAACGTGCAATTATCGAAACTATATTTTCCTATAAATAAGCTCATTCATTCTTCTTTCATTCTCACCAATTCACTAAGACTCACAAGAGCAATTATATAGAGAGAAGCTTATAGAGAGAAGTTATAGAGAGAAAGAAGAAGAGAAGTCCGCTACTTCACTATTCCAAAGATTCAGTCTTCTTCCGAGGTAAGAGGTATTATTTATTTCATATTTCAAAGATATATTATTTTTTTATTCGTATGAATATTATTTTCATTCAATATTCGTAAGGAATATCATATTCAATTCAATATTCGTAGGAATATTATTTTCGCTCAACAAATCGTAAGGGGTATATTTATTTATTTCATATTCAAGAGATATTATTTTTATTATTCGTATGAATATTATTTTCGTTCAATATTCGTAAGGAATATCATCTTCTTTCAATATTCGTAGGAATATTATTTTCGTTCAACAGTCGTAAAGGGTAATATTTCTTTCGTATTCATGAAGAGAGTTATTTTCTTTCAATACTTGTAAGGGTTGTTACTCCATTCTTTATTATTTTATCGAATAACTCCGCTCACGCTGGACTACGTGCATGCATGGTGAAATTCTTCCATTATTCCATTCTTTATTATTATTTGAATAACTCGCTCACGCGACGGACTACCGCATGCATGGTAAAATTCTTCTGTTATTCTATTCTTTATTACTCTGTTGGAATAACATCTCTACGCGGACTACTGCATGCATGGTGAATGACCCTTCGTATTCATTTTTTATTTAATTGCGGAAACGATCTGTCTACGTGGATTACCGCATTGCGGTTGAAAATCCATTTGCAGTTTTGTATATTCTATTATACTCATATGAGATATCATTTCTTTTGTTCTCATCATGGAATATCGTTTTCTTTTGTATTTTCCTTTTATGAGTACTATTCACGGGGTACTATTTATGGGTGTAACGCCCCCAAAATAGGTATACATCACCCATCTTGAGTCGCCAAATACATGGTACAAAATTCAAATACAATTTAATTATACAACAGTCGTGTAAAATACGACAAAACAAATGTTGTGAGTTTTAATACAAATATTGTCATCAAGACAATATCCACACTCAATTGAGTCCTCATTACATTTATTATCACTCTATTTAATAGAATAGTGAGGACTACTAATGCTATTATCTGGACCATCACTCCGTTCCCCAACTAGTCCCTGCTACGTTCTCATTTTCTGAAGAGAACAATGAAAGTAAAAGGGTCAGCTCAACTAGCCTAGTAAGAAATATTATGACTAAGATAATACAGAATAAATTATCGTTAGCCTTCAACAGTGTTAAACTGATACAATATAACAAACATCAAGTTTAACTGCAGCGGAACAAACAATCCATTAAAAGAGTCAAGTAGAGAATAAAATCTACTATCTTTTATGATTTAAAAAGGTTTTTCATCACTTTTATCACTGAGACTCAAATTTTAATAAATAATCCACATCATCAAATCCCCGCACTACTACCAAGGATATTCATTAGTATCAAGACTACAAATTATCCATGCACTACGGGCCAAGGATATTCGTGTATTCATCAATGGTCATGATCATGCCAATAACTATCCATCAATGCACTACGGACCAATGAGCACTTTTACCACATCATTTGTAACATTACGGTCATGATTATACCGAATAATCCCTGGTCATAATCATACCAAGTCCATCTATGCACTATAGGCCACAGATGACTTTCAACATAATATAAACATGAGGATGATGACAATGATATAAGAATTCAATAAAACAAGTTCAAGAATTAATTTATCCAGGAACTAATAACGTCCAAATTGTCAACATGATACTTCTTTGTAGAGTAAAATTCAAGAATGCTCAGAAGAATATTTCCATGAAAATATACTGGATGAAGCGCAAATATCAGGGTTATTCAACTAATTTCATGGAGTATAGAAGTCAAAACATTAATCAACTAAGTATAATAAAGAATGGAATAACAAAAGAAATCAGCAGGCATGCGATAAACCACACAGACAGGTTATTCCAACAGAATAATAAATAACGGAACCAGGTCATGCGTAAATGCACCGACAGGATATTCCAAAAGAATAATAAATAACGGAAACCACGTCATGCAAAAATTTGCACCATGTTATAAGGATGTTCCAACATGAATAACAAATAACGGAACCGGTCATGCAGAACGTAAATGCATGCAGCGCGGACAGGATGTTCCAAATGTAATAATAAAGAATGGAATAACAAATGAATTTCACGATGTATGCGGTACTTCGCATAGACAGGTTATTCCAACATAATAATAAAGAATGGAATAACAGAAGAATTTCACCAAGTATAGGGTAGTCCGCGTATACAGGTTATTCCAACAGAATAATAAAGAATGAAATAACAGAAGAATTTCACCATGTATGCGGTACTTCGCATAGACAGGTTATTCCAACATAATGATAAAGAATGGAATAATCAGAAAAATTTCACCAAGTATATAGGGTAGCAGCAGATACAAAAAGTTATTCCAACGAAGAATAATAAAGAATGGAATAATGAAGTTCTCTTCATGAATATGAAAGAAATAATACCCTTACTTATAAAAAGAAGAGTAATATCCAACCTGGTAGTAGGTAGGGATATACTTGAAGAAACTTGCACTATGCTCAAAGCTTTCTTAAACTCTAAAGAAATACGCTCAAGATTATAGAAGAAGAATTCTCTCTAGGAGTTTCTCTCTCTAGAGTTAAATGAATTGTAAGAAAAATAATGAAGGAATGAGCTTTATTTATAGAAGAATGGATTGAAATAGTAACTAATTCTGAAGGGTCCAGATTGATTTACTTTTTTAATAAAGACTAATAAAATTGGTTTACAATAAAATATAATATATTCTATTTATAATCTAATAAAACGAATAACTTTATAAAAGTATTTATGTTTTATATAAAAAGATTTTACTATGCAAAACTACTGCGCATGCAGCACTATCAAACATTATGCATAATAGAATATAATATATTCTAATTATTGTCTAATAAAACAAATAACTTTATAAAAGTATTACATTTTTATATAAAAAGATTTTACTATGCAAAACATTATGCATAATAAAATATAATATATTCTATTTATAATCTAATAAAACGAATAACTTTATAAAAATATTTTGTTTTATATAAAAGCTTTTTTATTTTATTTTTATTACTTTAATAATACTAATAAAACAAAACTTCATCATCATTATTATAATTCACACTATTAATAATCATAACGTAAGTCATTCCCAAGAAAGAGGGCTTTCAATAAAGATTTCTCCCTATTAAGTGCGCAATTAGGTGACCAAACCTCTCCTTGGCAGAACTTCTAGACATCGTTAATATTGCAAATAATAATATTAACAAGTTCGTCGTCTCAATTATTGATTTAATAATATATAAAATATTGACAATAATTGAATCAATTAACGTGAGATACTATGCAACAATTACTGAAGCAATAATTGAACAAAACTAAGTGACTTCTCACGTAAGCATCAATAATCAATACAGTGTGCTACTATGAAACCACGCGTATTAGACATCGTATTTTTTAACACCGGGTGTTTCAACAGTTAACGGTAAAACTTCCGCCGTTATTTTCATAAAAATATTTTTGTCCTTTTCTCAATCCGACAATAATTCCGTTATGGGGTCCACCAATGATTGGGTCGTTGTACGAATATTCCCTGTTAAAACGAATATTTCCCGACCAATCGAATATTATATAACAACTTGCGTACTTTGTAAAATTTATAAATATTACCCACAACTATAACATTATATCAAATTCATTCCATAATATTCAAAAATGATAATTATAGAAAATTCATCTTTATTCATAAAAGTTGGGGTCTTACAATGGGTACTATTCACAAAGTACTATTTACAAATTACTATTCGCAAAGTACTATTCATGAAGTACTATTCACAGAGTACTATTCCTGAAGTACTATTCATGGGGTACTATACACTTGGGTACTATTCACCCAGAGTACTATTCATGACAAAAATTGATTTCTTTTCTGTCTAAATCATTTTTGATACAATATCATTCTTGAATTTTACTGTGCACAAAGTAGTATCGTGTTGGAAATTTGATCATTATTGAATTCTGGATAAATCAAATTATAAATCTTTAAAAACTTATCTTTTTCTTTCCTTTAATTGAATTCTTATATCATTGTCATCATCTTCATGCTTATATTGTGATGAAAGTCATCTTTGGCTTACGTGCATAGATGGATTGTTGATTGGTATGATTATGACCAGGGATCATTCGGTATAATCATGACCCGTAATGTTATAAATGATGTGGTAAAAGTACTCATTGGCCCGTAGTGCATTGATGGATAGTTATTGGTTTTATTATGACCAGGGATTATTCGGTATAATCATTACCATCCATTGTTAAGATTTAAAAATTAGTTATTAATAAAATGAATTTTTTTATTAATATTATATTATATGTTATGTGTTTATTAATCGTTCTAGAACCTAGGATGATTATTAATCGGGAGGATTACGGCTATGAGCTATTTGAGCAGTAAAATTTTCAAGCAAAAATAAAATTTTTTTAGAGAAAAAAATATTTTCGGGGAAAAAAAGGCGAAATAAGGCATTATTCACGACGAAACCCTAAGGGTTAGGGTTTGAATAACCTAAGCCTTTTCGAGAGAGTTCGGTATGTCGAAATGACATTCCGTCGAAAGATTTGACGATAATATATCGTGAAAAGTTAAGTAAGCCGATAAAAGTTTTTTCTAAAAAAAAGCGTGTAGAAATCGGACGAAATAAAAAATGAAAAAAGTATTGTTATGTACTTTTCATTCGTTTAACTACGTTAGGGGAAAGCGTGAAGGAAAAGCGCTTAACACAAAAAAGTGTTTTTTAGTTTTTTGGAAATCTGAAGAATACGTAAAAGTTAATCGGTAAAGGAAAGGCGAAATATCCAAAAATATTTGGATTCGAGAATCGCATGATTTTAAAGCTATCGGACGAAACGAAAGGCGGAACCACGAAAAGAGAAAGCAAAAAGAAGTTAACTAAGGAAGGGAAGCTAAGCTAAGAGGAAGCTAAGTAAATTAAGGCTAAATAAGTAAGAGAAAGTAGTGAAAGTAAGTGCTTAAGTGTGAATAGTAAGGAGGTTTGGGGTGAAATGACTAAAATACCCCTAGCCTTGGTTTTTATAAATAGGAAGCTTAATTTCATTTTGTTTAGGATTTTTGAAAATCTACTACACTTTGAGAGAGAGAGAGAGAGAGAGATTTTGGGAGGGAGAGGAGAAGAAGAGGAAGAGGAAAAGAAGAGGAAAAGCTTGCTTGAGAAAAGCAACTTTGTCCAAGACGGAAGGATTAAAGAAGAAAGGTAATCGAAAACCTAACTTCTCTAGATAATTTTCTTTAAGTTTTATATGTTAAAAACATAGCTTAATGAGAATAAGAAGTAAAAGATGTTAGGAATGATTTCATATGGTTGAAATCATGAGAAAAAGAAGAAAAAATAAAATTAGAAGTTTAGTTTATAAATTTCTTAAGGAAGTATAAGATTAAGTAATGAATTTGAGCGATCCGAATGGATTATATGAATGATTAGGTGAAATAAGTAAGGAATGGTGTTTTATAACATCAAATTTCAAGAAAAAGTAAAATCGTAATCAAAATATCGATTAAAAAATGAAGAACGAAGCGAAGAACGAACGAAGAACGAAGAACGCGAAGAACGTTGTTGATGGACAAATTTAAAACCATCGTAGGATAATTGTTGTTGATGGACAAGTTTAAAACCATCGCGTATAAGTTAGTTGCTTATTGCTTGGTTAGGAGCGTTAGAAAGCGTTCATGAAGAGCGGATTAAAATTGAGCTATAATGAAGTTATGGCAAAAATTTTTGTAAAAGATGAGCGAGAAATTAGAAAGTTAGTAAATGAACCCGAATGTGTAGGGTTTCATAAGAATGTAAGAGAATATAGAAAAGCGTGAGTCGTGGACTCAAGAACGAGCGAGTTTCGAGTTGGATGAGTAGAATTACGGACGAGCGAAGCGAAGAAGCGTTAAAAACGTAAAAGCGAGCGAAAGGGTGAAGATTAAGCCAATTGAATGGCATGTTAGCGGATTTAGAACAAAGTTTTTCTATCCGAGGGTAATCAAAGTACGTAAGATAAGGAAGAGAATGGCTTTGGAGCGACCTCGTTCGAGTTATAACGAATAAGTTATGAGATCGGGAAGTAAGCGTCTCAAAGCAATTTCTAAGACTTAGAAAATTTTCTAGTTTTGTGCTTGGGCGCAGTAGTGTAGCCAGCCAGCCAAGCCTTAGGATGACACTTTGTGCATGCAGAGCCAGCCATAAGCCATCTCTCTGAGAGTGCAGTGGCATGTGTGATGAATGAGAGAAGAGAAGAGAGTGGCATGAGCTTGCCTGACCTCGCTTGATTTGACTTTGCAGAGTAGAGCTGAAGTGTGAGAGGAGAAGGAAAGGAAGGGGCGCTGGTTGCATGGCATTGCGTTGAAAAAAAATTGAGATGATGAGCTTTTAAGTGCTCAATTACTTGGGGATGTGCAAGAAAGAAATATGAACATGTAGTTCAACTAATGTAACACTTAATCAAGTGTATTAAACCTTTAATGAAGGTTGAGCGAAAAGATTAAGCGAGATTAAAAGAAAAAGAATGTGAGCGGCGGGTTACTGAAACCGATATATCGGGACCGTAGTAGTCGCGATAAAGCGAGCGTGGGGATTGCTATGATTGTGATTCCTTAGGCGTTGAGTGTGAGGTAATGTATAACATTATAACATTTTGATGTTATGACATGGTAATGAGAGATGAATGTAAAGCGTATAGGCGAGCTTTGTGAAGCGCAACGTTATTTGCGATGAGCGATCGGTCTTAGCATACAATGAAACCGTATGGCTTTGACATTAAGAAAGAATAATGAACATGGGGTTCATGGATGATAGTAATGAATGAAAGCGATTAAAACCTTAGATAAAGGTTGAATGAGAGATTAAGGGATGAACAACGTAAAGCGTTGAATACGTAAAGCGATTCTCGTGAATCGTATTCACGTCGGCGAACGTTCTAAGTATACATTGGTTGTATGACTTAGAGGCGTTGATGAAAGTAGTAAGTAAGATATGAATTATCAAGAAAGCCGTAGAAAAGCGGTAAGTAAGAAAGATTAATGAAATGAATGAGTGGGATGAGAATGTTAGAATGAAATGTAAGCGTTAAACACTTTACTTAAGCGTGAAGGTTAAGTGTACGTGAATAATATTAAGCAGGTAGAACCTACACCGTGTGTATGGTTTGGCGTAGTAAGATAATGAAGATCAATGATTAAACTGTGAGCGGTGAAGAAGTTGAATTAAAGACAAATACGTATAACGTAAAAAAAGCGAGTTAATGTTTATAACTTGGATGGCGTTTCGAGTCGAATGAATCGGACGTTGTAAGATAAGAATAAGGTAATGTAAAACGGTTACCGCTATAAATGCGTAGAATGAATATTGAATGATCGTTACGAGTATACAAAAGATGTATATGACTTAGGCGATAAAGAATAAATCTGAGGTATGGCATTTAGTTGCCGAAGAAAAAGCCATAAGGAATAAGAAATTGACTTAACGAACATTATAGTTTAATGGTTGGATAAGTTAAGATAAATTTAGGTTGTAGTACAATCGTAACCTTTGATGGTTGACATATATGGGATTTGGGCTAAACAATTCCTTCAGAGAGAGAGCGAAGGTATATCTGGCGGCAACCGATCTAACTCTTTGTTATGGGGCGGTGTAGATGAGGCGGGAACTTGTTTGTTGGTTGTTTGTGGGAAACCACTCAGAGTACCATATGGACTACTAGCGAGAGATGACGATGTGTCTTTGAGTCTAGGAAAGTTATAAGAAGAAGATAAGAATGTAAATCATCAAAGATGATGAATGTATGAGTAAGACATCTCAAGTATGTCATGAAGTAATTAACCGGTAAAGGAAGTTGGTCGCGTAAACTTAGTTTATAAGAACGTGAACCCTAAGAAGTAAAGTTAAGTAAACCAATGCGTAAAAGTCAAGTATATGACTATTGGTGTGTATGTGTTATTTCCTTATGTGCTACATAGGAATTGGAATGAAGCGATTAAAGCGTAAACTATAAGTTGTAGCGTGCGTAAAGCAAGTTTCTAACTTCATTCATATTTTAAATGAATGCTAGTTTCTAAAACTTCTCGGATGTTGAACTTGAGAAGTTTATATATATATGTGAATGTGTGATATTTGTTTGTACAAGGTGGTAGAATGTATGAGGCCTTGTGCCACAATTTGAACACTTTGGTGTTTTCTATGAGATGAACTATTCTGTGATTGAAGCTATTCAATATGAGAATGTTACATTTATATACATGAACCGTTATTATTAAGTTGTATGCTATTGATTCTAGCAGACAGATGTGTGTATGAAAAGAGTAGAAGAATGAAAGTATTTCAAAGTGAATGTGACTAATGTTTTAAAATGATAGGAATCGAGATTATTCCTATTATTATTCAAGTTGCTTCATAACCTTTGTTCGGTTATTGAAGTCTTTAAAAGAATGTTTAAATTCTTAAAGTTGTTTGTTCAATTTGTTATGACTTCTTTGAGCAATTGAATGCTCACACTTGCTTTAAATAAAAACATTTTCAGTGAACGATGTTAGAAGAACTTAAGGATCCCGTAAAGATCAAGTTGATCGGTATCCAGAAGAAGTGCCATTCATTATATGAATGAGCGTGAAGATCAAGCGAAGACTTGTAATATAGAATGATAGAATTAAACTATAGAATAGTTTAATGAATGATTATGTATCCTTGGTGGCGGATAAAAAGTCACTCTTGTGTAAGATGTAAAGAATAATGTAATTATCATTATTTGTAATGAAAGAGGTTATAAGGTTTTAGAACACAGGATTTGAGAATGTATGTTGTTATATTTAGCTATATAATGATGTATGTTTGGAAGAAGATGGGATCGTGACGTACGGAATCCAGATGTGAAAATAGACCGGATTTTGGGGCGTTCTGATTAGTGGTATCAAAGATGATAGGTTATAAACCTTAGGTATGAGTACCTAAGACTATAATCGTAGAGAGAAGGATAAAGAAGATCGTTGAGTTAAGCGATTAAGGAAGAAGATCACCACGTGATCATAGTAAATCGTAATAACAGATGATACATTAAGCGATGAATGATTTATAGCTAATGCTTATGAATGAATGGTACTACTGAAGTAATACGGGAAGAAGAACTTCAGATTGAGTTGTAAAGGATAGCATATGAATTAAAGAAAATTTGTATTAAGTAAAGTAAAGAGAAAGTTAGAAGTTGTAAGATTTCAATTGAGGACTCATGTGATAGTTTGAGTTGTATGAACCTTTGTTATGGGCAGGAGGTTTGTGCTTTGGTGTAACAACCACTCGGTTTATTACGGTGATAATCATTGGAATTGGTGTCGTATTATCAAGATGTATATATGATGAGAAGGTGAATCTTTTCTCATGTATATACTTGATAGGTAGAGAGAACGATAAGGTAGGTGCGAGTTCTTGAAACTCATACTTATGGTAAGTTCGTGACTCATAATTATATGGTATGTTTTTTGAACTTCTCTCGGTGAATGGACGCTTTATGGTACATATCAGGATAGTTCTTAAACTCATATTATTGTGGAAAGTTCTGAACTCATAATGTGTGGTAAGTTGATGGACTATACTAAGGTATAGGAATGTTTAGACTAAAAAATGAGTTATTTTTAGTAGACTTAGCATTGAAGGTGCTAGAGAAGATTAAGTATTATCAAGTAAGTAAGACAATGAAGGAAGATGGAGAATAGGATATTCCAAGTCATCTAGCTATGCTAGATTTTGAAGTTTCTTGAAATCGTTATATGTATGCGTTTTGAAAATGAAAGAATTGGTTCAACTTTTGGAACCAATGGATTTTTAAAAAAACTATTCTTGGTATGTCTATGCTAATTATTTCGGCTAGACAGAAATTAATTTGAAATATCAAAATGAATTTTATATCATCGGTGCATTTGATGCAAAATGGTAAAAGGATGGAGTTATTAATGCAATTGAACCTAGTGTTGGATGTGATCTTAGGATCAACAACCCACTATGGTATGATGTATAATGATGAAGTCATAAACCGATGAAGTCCTCAACGTCTTTTGTGAAAAAATGCGGTATCGTGACGTCATAAAAGCGTTTTGATGTATTAAAAAGAATTTAAAGAAGTAGTCGATGTCGATTGATTTGACTAGGCGAATGTTTCAAGTTGATGTCCAATTTATTGGTATGGTCTAAGCTACTTGATTTGGCTAAGACGAATGGTATGTCATGATTAAAAAGAAAATCGAGCTTTCTTTGAAGAGTTATGCCAAACCAAATTGTTTTGGTGCGGAATCTAATGATTAAGTGCGAGGTGAACATACCACGAAATGGGGTTATACGATGGGTTGATCGCTACTACGTATGGAAGAGGTAGTTTACCTTCTTTGTGATTATAAATTGACCGTGTAAGAAGGATTTATGGTGAAATGTTGTTAAACCTAGTAAGATTTCATGGTCAATTTGACCCCTCAGCAAAAGAATGAAATGTTTTAAAAGAATCTTTATATTCCTATATATTCCTTTCACTTCATGATTCATGATAAGTTATGAAGGGTAGGGAATGTTTGAAAGATAAGAACTTCTTTGAAGAGAAATTGAGAAGAAGGGTAAGCTAAAATTTCGAGGACGAAATTCTTTGAAGAAGGGGTGAATGTGAGGACTCGAAAGATTGAAAGTATAGTTAAGCATGAGGTTTAACTACTGACGATTATGTCAACAGATGATACTTGTGAGAAGGATGAATTGAGATTAAAACCTTTGTAAAGGTTGTAGGCACCCGGGTATGGGTGTGGTTTTAGAAATTTCGAGGATGGAAATTTTTATAAGGAGAGGAAGAATGTGACAACCCGAAAAATTGGATTGTCGAGAATTTAAGATTTAAAGAATTAGTTATTAATAAAATGAAATTTTTATTAATAATATTATGTGTTATGTGTTTATTAATCGTTTAGAACCTAGGATGATTATTAATCGGGAGGATTACGGCTATGAGCTAGATTTGAGCGAGTAAGAATTTTCAAGGCGAAAATAAAATTTTTAGGAACAAAAAAATATTTTTGGGGAAAAAAGGCGAAATAGGCACTATTCACTTTCGATGAAACCCTAAGGGTTAGGGTTTGAATAACCTAAGCCTCAGAGAGAGAGTTCGGTATGTCGAAATGACATTCCGTCGAAAAAGATTTGATGATAATATATCGTGAAAAGTTAAGTAAGTCGATAAAAGTTTTTCTCAAAAAAGCGTGCGAAATCGGACAAAATAAAAATGGCGAAAAAAGTATTGTTATGTACTTTTCATTCGTTTAACTACGTTAGGGAAAAGCGTGAAGGAAAACGCTTAACACCAAAAAAAGTGTTTTTCATTTTTTGAAAATCAGAAGAATACGTAAAAGTTAATCGGTAAAGGAAAGGCGAAATATCCAAAAATATTTGGAGTGTTTACTAAAAATCAACATAATGCTTTTAAATCTATACACCCATGGTATCTCGATTATAAGATTACATTAAATAGAGGGACTATCGATATAATTCCATAGATCCAAAATTCACGGTATCCCATAATGATGTAAATTCTCAAGAGAACTATTACTGTGTTTGGATACCCTCACTTGGATATATGAACTGTATCTGTGACTAGAGTCTATTTATCCAAAATTCAGAGTATCAGTAATAACATGAACAGTCCATATTACTAATACCCTCACCCAGATGTATAGTCTAAGCCAAACGAATTTATACTATCGTATCGATAGTAACTATCTATCCAAAATCCAGAGTATCAATAACAACATGAACAATCCATGCTATTAATACCCTCACTCAGATAAATAGTTCCCAAGGATCTCAACTAGATTCGAAGAAGTCTAATTTTACATCTATATATGTAAGAAAACACGGTTCTTGAAAAAAGATGTTATATATATATATATATATATATATATATATAATATTAAGATTCGATTACATGATTCTCATAACGAGTTCTTATTACAAGGTATTCAAACAAACAAGAATATAATCTAATCTATGTAGGGACGCTTCCCTTTATCTACTCCAGATGTTCCAGGATTACCATCTAAAACTGCAAAGGAATAATTTGCAAGGGTGGTGAGCTATATACATGCTCAAACAAGTTTTGTATTTATAACAATATAGGATTTGAAGAAATATAACAATTCAAATTTTGAATCGATAGTTGTTACCATTTCGGATTTCTATTTATTTCAACCATTTCGGATTTTTTTTCTTTTTTTCATCAATCACACAGACTTAGAATTTTTTGTCGAGATGTGAGATAGGGGATCAACCTATTCAACATCTTAGAGTATGCATATCATCCTACCAAGTGCTCAAAATATAAATAAATAAATGTCAATATATGAATTGACTAAATTTCAATCCCTTACGGGATACCCAACTTCAGTATAAGATGTCTTACCAAAACAATTTGGTTTGACACGACAGTTTATGCTCAATAAACAATATCATATGAATAAACAATTCATTTTTTTTAGTTATGCTGAAGCTATAGCAATAACTGTACAATAAAAAGGTAATTCAATTGTAGGTGTAGTATATTATATCAACAACATATCAAGATAAAAAAATTTAATGAAATATAATAAGAAGCAGGTTTAAGAAATTTTTTTTAACTTTTTATTTAAGATTTAAGGAATTAGAGAACTTAGTATAAGAAACTTACGTGAGCGTAGATCAAATCAAGTTATGCTATTCAATCGTTAATAAATACCTATATATATATATATATAAATCTAACACGTTAGTATTGATAACAATACTCAATTATAACATTTATATAATATCGGGTTAGATTAATAGGGTTTGGTGTTTAATACCTTTGATAAATACCTTTGATAAATGGACTAAATTTTATTTATAAAATTTAATTTATTTTTATAATAATTTTTTTTTTAAAAATTTTAAAGTATTTTTAAAACATTTATTTATCTTTTAAATGATTTTTAAATCATTTATTTCTATTTATAAGTAATTAATATTTACTTAAAAATTTTACAAAAACATTGATTATTATTATTAAATAATTTATATTCATTTATTATATTTTTATATCATTAATAATATTTTTCCATAATTATTTAGTATTTATAAATAATTATTCTAATTTCTTAATATTAATAAGTTAATTATTAATAATAATAAAATAATATAAAATAATTATTAAATTATTATTAAATATAAAAAAATATATAATAATTTATTTATAATAATTTAATATAATTTTTAATTTTTATTTTTTATTTATTTATTTATTAATTATTTCTAATTTTTTTTATAATTTATTTTAAAAAAAAATAATTTTGTCTGTCGCTAAAGCCCTTCAAAGTGATGAAAGTGTCGTTGTAGGTGTTTTGAGAGTTTCAGGTGTTTGGTGGTGAGAGTGGGGTGAGTGAATTAGTTTGACCATTAATTAAAATGCTATTGATAATGATTTTTTTGGTTTGTTCAAGAGTTGATGTTGTAGTACTAATACAATAGTATAACATGAAACAAATTTTAGGCTTTAACCTACATATAACAAGAAGTTATAGAGGCTCAAAGTCAGTTTTGTCGAGAGTTGTTCTTGAGTTTTACGGGTAACCCCAGAATAAAGTAAGTGGTGGTCGGTCAATGGTTTTTTGGGCTTAAATATTTTGATTTGTGTGTATGTGATGTGTGTTGTGTTTGTTGTAATATGTATATATATATATGTATATATATATATATATATATAACATTAACATGAACAAAAATCATAACTCTAAGGTCTCTAATTATATGTTGGTCAGTAAAGTACAAACAATTGTTCGTTTCGTGTTCTTGAGTTTTACGGAAAACCCAAAAAAACTTGGTCAAGCTTCGATCAATGGATTTTGACCATTAATTCCATAAAACTATATACGTTGTTTGTTCAATTAAAGATCATAGATATGTAGTATATATATAACATGGTATTAATATAATAAAAAACTTACAAAAAAAAAAACAAAAAGAAGACGATTAAATGGTTGGTCAAAGTAGTTGGTTCGATTGTTTTTGAGTTTTTCGGTAAACCCGTAAAACCGCAATCCGTGAACTGGTCAACCCACTTTGATCGCTTATAACTTGAAATCTATGGTTCAAATGAACTATTTTCTTTTTTCAGATTAAAGACCTACTAAGTGCTACAAATACCAAACAATTAACGGACAAAACATATAAACACATATGAATCTATAAGCCGACGACATTCGATCGTCGTAGTTTTTAGTTTCAAAATTTCCAGATTTCTAAAAAACACTTAATTAAGGCATCTAGATGTTATGACGTGTGTGTTCTACCAATCTAACATACTTTCTAACATACTAATACATAATTCTAAACATCTAAACAACAAATCTAAAATCTAACATAAGATCAAAGAGCTAGCTAATTATGAACTAGGGTTTTTTTTTTTCTTGAACAATTTTTGATTCTAGCTTCGATGTTGTTGCTGCTATCACCCGTGCTTTGATTTGGTAAGTTTATAAGTGTATCTAGGCTTAGGAATTTTTGTGAGTTTTTGCTTAGCCCTAAGGTTCCTATTTATAGAATTCTTCAACTTGGCTTTTTGGTCATTTTTTTGAGCAACTTGCTCTCTACAAAGATCTCGATTTGATGACTATTGTGATGCTTGGGAGTTACAAGCATGTCATGTGAATGCCTTTGAACTTGCAATGGTGACTGACCTAACCTACTTGTGAGCTAGTTAGGTTTGTTTAGTAGCTTAATTAGGCTTTAATCTTCACTAATCTTGATTAGGGTTTTGTTTCTAATGATTAGAATGTTAAGTAATGTTAATTAGTACCTAATTGAAGTTTACTAACCATGATTAGGTGTTAAGATAATCTAATTAGGGTTAGTTTAGCTAATTAGGTTTAGGTTTATAAATTAGGGTTAGGGTTTTTGCTAATTAGGGTTAGGGTTTGTTAATCTAGGATTGTTAACCTAAATTTCTCACTAATCCTAACAAGCACGACAAAGCGTTTTTGTCGGTGTAAAAAATGAAAAAAAGCAACTTGTCAAAATAATTTTAAAAAAAAGTCGAATATAAAAAAAAAATTTAATTACACGAGGTGTCAAACACGACGTTTTTTGGAAAAAAATTTATTTGGTCAAATTTGTAAAAACAAAAGTATATATTAACACATAACACATCGGAGAAAATGAGAAAAATTTTATTTATATAATGGGATTTTTATACATATACTTAGTCTTATTAGGTTTTTGGGTTTTACATTCACATTCCCCCTAATAAGAAAGAATTTCGTCCTCGAAATTAAAAAGACAAGTTTAAGTAAATAATTGAGGATAATTCTCGCGCATTTTATCTTCAAGCTCCCATGTAGTACTTCTTTCAAACGTTCGATTCCTCCAAATTACTTTTTGACCGATGCTATCACTTTATTTCTCGGGACTTGCTTTCTTTACGATCGACGATCGATGCGCAAAAGTTCTTCTACATAAGAAAGATCTTCTATTCTATTTGGATTGGCTCATATTGTATAACGTGTTTATAATCGAGGTTTATATGGTCGTAATATACGGACACACATGAAACACATTATGAATATGATTTAACTCAGGAGGTAGTGCTATTTCATAAGCAACTTCACCAACCCTTCTCAAAATTTCAAAAGGTCCAATGAATCTCGGACTTAATTTTCCTTTCTTGCCAAAACGTATCTTGCCTTTCCAAGGAGATACTTTCAAGAAGAATATGATGACTTCCTACGTTAAGTTTTTTGTTGTTGATGATGTGGATCGCATTATTTTTTTTTGTCGATCTTGAGATGCTTGTAATCGTTGATTTAATAATTTCGATAGTTTCAGTTGTTTGTTGAATTATCTCTGTCCTAACATTTGTCTTTCCCCGACTTCATCCCAACATAAAGGTGTTCTACACTTACGCCCATATAAAGCTTCATAGGGTGGCATACCTACCTATGCTAGCATGATAATTATTGTTATAGGCAAATTCAACTAAGGGTAACTCGATCTTCCCAACTTCCTTTGAAAGTCTATAATACAAGTTCTTAGCATATCCTCTAATGTTTGTATGGTTCTCTCACTCTCATCCATCACCGAGGATGATAAGTTGTACTTAATCTTAGTTGTGTTCCTAAGTGTTTTCAAGGCTTTTCCAAAAATTAGAAGTAAATCTTGGATCTCGATCTCGATACTATGGACACAGTACTCCATGCCAGAGAGAGATAATTTCATTGATGTAAAGTTTGGCAAGGTGATCTAGGTTATGAGTAATCTTAATAGGTAAAAAAAGTGATTTGATTTTGTTAAGCGGTCAACTATTACCCAAATGGCATTATGGCCCCTTTTTGTGTTGGAAGACCAACAACAAAATCCATAGTTATATGTTCCCACTTCCACTCGGGAATTGGTAAGGGTTGAAGTAAACCACTCGGCTTTTGATGCTCAAACCTTAACCCTTTGACACGTGAGACATTTACTTACCCATTCAACTATTTCTCTTTTTTCATGTTCGACCACCAAAAGTGTCGACTTAAATCCTTATACATTTTTGTGTATCGATGGGATGTATGGCAAATTTAGAATTATGAGCTTCGTTTAAAATTTCATCTTTTAAAGCTTGGTCTAAACAGAACCCAAATTCTATTTTCATATCTTATTATTCCATCCGTATCTATTCTAAATTTATTATACTTATGTGTTGTGTTGAATTAGATTTAAACTTTACGACATTCTTCATCCTTCTCGTATCTCTTTAACTTTATTAAGCGAGAGATGAAACTCCTTCTAAAATATACAATTTTTGGGTAGAGGTAGTTGGACATTCCACCTCAATTTCTAAATTTTCAAAGTCTTTTTATTAACCTATCATTGGTGGTTAATACATTTTTTTTTTCCCGATTCTTTCTACTTAACGCATCACCTACAACATTGGGCTTTTTACGGGATGATATAAGATTTCACAATCAAAATCCTTTATCGATTTCTAACCATCGTCTCTGTCTTAAATTTAATTCTTTTGTGTAAAAATATATTTTTATTTTTTTATGATCTGTATATATATCTCGCACTTCTCCCCATAACAAATAATGTCTCCAAATTTTTTAGAGCAAAAAAAACTATCGCTAACTAACTCTAGGTCATGAGTAGGATACCTCTTCTCATAATCTTTGAGTTGTCGTGATGCATAAGCTATCACTTTCCCATGTTGCATCAACACACACCCTAAACCTCTGTGTGATGATGCATATATATACAAGGCCTCCTATGTATCATCGGTAAGGATAACATGGAGCCATGCTCGCTTCGCTTCTTCAACTCTTGGAAGCTTTCCTCACATTTATCTGTCCAGACGTATTTCACCGTCTTTCGAGTTAAATTGGTTAATGGGGTTGCTATTTTTGAAAAATCTTTTATAAACCGTCGATAATAACCCGCTAAACCGAGAAAACTTCATACTTCTGTTGGAGTTGTTGGTTGTTCCCAATTCACAACCATTTCGATCTTAGCTGGATCTACAGATATTCCATTCTTATCAATTACGTGACCTAAAAATTGAACTCTCTTCAACCAGAATTCACACTTGGAAAACTTTGCATAAAGTTGTTCCTTTCGTAATATCTCCAAAACGACTCTCAAGTGTTCAGTATGCTCTTCCCGTGTTTTTGAGTATACCAGAATATCGTCGATAAACACAACAACATATTTGTCCAAGCATGGTTTAAACACTCGATTCATTAAATCCATAAATGTTGCATGCCGGTGCATTTGTTAATCCAAAAGACATTACAAGAAACTCATAATGTCCATAGCGTGTCCTAACGCTTTTTTTTTAAGACATCCTCCTTTCTTACCTTTAATTGATGATAACTTTGTTCTAAGGTCAATTTTTGAAAAATGTTCAAGCCCCCTTTTAATTGGTCAAACAAATCATCAATCCTTGGTAAAGGATATTTATTTTTAATAGTTAACTTATTTAGCTCCCCTATAGTATAGTCTATACATAGTCTCATAGTTCCATCCTTCTTCTTTACAAACAAAACTGGTGCTCCCTGTGGTGAAACACTAGGTAGGTTGTATGTACTTTTTATCTAAGAGTTCTGTAATTGTATAAGTAACTCTTTCAGTTCTATAGGTGCCATTTGCATATGGTGCCTTAGAAAGTGGTGTCGTGTCTTCTCGGTGCAAGATCAATGACGAACTCAATTTCCCTATCCGGAGGCAAAACCCGGTAAGTCATCATCCGGAAATACATCGGAAAATCTCCTTAACTATAGGTATTTGATCTAGTTTTACTCCTTCCGTCGAAAGTATCAACTATATAGGCCAAATATCATAAACAA
Organism: Panax quinquefolius; assembly: GCA_020205615.1. Lineage (NCBI taxonomy): Eukaryota > Viridiplantae > Streptophyta > Magnoliopsida > Apiales > Araliaceae > Panax > Panax quinquefolius. The sequence continues at coordinate 50,029 of JAINUW010000271.1, forward strand.
CCCTTTCTAAGTAATCTTTTCGCCTGAACTATAGTCAAACATCGAGATTGCTTAGGTGAACAACTACCGTTGAACACTACCTTTGACTTTGAAGTAGTCAAAAGTTTATACATTTTTTATGATAATCAATCATCGCGTTATGATTAACTAACCAATCCATTCCTAGAATTACATCAAATTCTCCCAAATTGAATTGGTATCAAATCTACCTTAAAATTATGTTTTTTTATTACCACACTACAGTTTTTTATATATATGGTCTTAACCGAAATTCTTTCATTATTAGCAATTTCACACGCAAAATGGTTTGTCTAAATTTTTCACAAGGTATATTCAAGTTTTAGAGAGAAATTTCTAGACACAAAAAATGAACATGTAGCACCGTAATCGAATAACACATATGCATTTAAAGTGTTGATAGGGATGATACTGTCACCACGTCCCCGTGAAGCAACAACATCCCTCACCGACATATTAAATGTTCTCGCGGTAGGTCGATTATAAACCCCAACTGCAGCTACTATTGATTGATTATTCTCTGGTATTCTAACCCCTTTTCCTCCTTGATTCTTAGGTTTGGGACAGTTCTTTGAAAAATGGTCCAATGAACCACAATTAAAACATTTATTTTTCCTTGGAAGAGGACACTGTGGATAATAATGTCCCGACTGTCCACAATTAAAACATTTGTTATGAAGGCATTCTCCTCTATGTTTCTTACCACAATTAGGACAAGGTTTAATATTATTATTACTAAAGTTATTGTTAGTATTTCCTATCTTTTTCCCTGGGTTGTTAGAAAAAGAATTATCCCATTTACGTTTGTTATTAAAACCCACCGAACCGGGTTCTCATCCTAATTTTTCCTTTTTCATTTCGACTTCTCTTGTCCGATGAAATTTAAAGACTTTCATTTTCATTCTCACTTTCGGCTATAGTGGCCTCTCTCTAGTATTTAGAGAAAGTTTTTATTTGAAGTAATCGACAACAATCTACTCTCGAAATCGAGGTTTTAAACCCTCCTCAAAAACCTACGAGTCTTTCTAAGTTAAAGTGGTTACTTGATGAGGAGCAAAACACCGGATAGTTCATTAAACTTAGTCAGATATATTGGGTTACAAAGAAGATCTCCTTGTTTTAAGTCCAGAAATTTTATTTCCATTCGGTCTTTTCGTGGATTGGAAAAATAGTTTTCAAAGAACAACTCTTTGAATCTATCCCAAGGAATAATTTTAGTTTTCTACCCGACCTTTGGTTGATTCCCACCAATAATTAGCCTCACCCTTCAAGAAAAAGGTTGCAAAAGTTGTCTTTTTTGGTTATTATTAACATTGGTTACTAGGAAAAATTTCTCTATCTCGAAATCCAAATTTGTGCATCTACTAGGTTCGATGTACCTTTAAACTTCAGGTGGTCCAACTAATTTAAAGTCTTTTAAAAGTTGTTTTTTTGGTTCATGTGTCTATTTTTACAACTCCTAGCATAAGGTCTACTAACTACTGGTAGAATTATCATCATTCATTTCTCTTTGGGGTCTTCGGTTGGTGGCATGATTCTATATAAACCAATAAAATTCACATAAAATTTGAGTAACATAACATATTATTTTATTTTATATATATCACAATAGTACACAACAACTTCACTTCATAATAAAACTACTACTATCTTTTAAAAGTAATACGATTACATTACAAACTTTGAATGCTTCTTTATTGTACTAATATAAAGCATTCAACCACCTATGCTACTCTCTAGAATTCATTGATATCATCAAAGGAATCACGAATCATGTGACAAAACCACAGATCGATCGATCGATGAGATAAGTCTTCTTCTTCTCTCTGGGGATATCGAAACTACTGCGCTACCGCAAATCATTAAAAGTATCTCGAACACCAGAGATGTTTTAGAAGCCTTGATTTGAATTTCCTTTCGCCCCTCTGTGCATGTGGTGTAGTTGTACTTTTTTAGTCGTTGACTATGTCCCTCTCTCATCAGTAGCAGCATTCCCTCTACTATATATCAAACCTCTAAACCTCATCTTATTACCCTCATTATTTTGTTGTTCAATGAAGTGATGCCATTGCTCATCATCATGCTCATCATTCAATTCTCATTAACTCATCCCCGCCATTGGATCCTCCTCTTCCTCAATCATCTAACAGTTTGTTGATCATGAAGCAATTCCTCATCTCTCATCATCATCGCTGGCTATATATATGACTCTATTTGTGGTGGATTATACCATTATTACCATTTCCTCGGCATTGAGTTGGCCATCTATAAAAAAAACTCCTTTAATATATTATATATAAATTTTACACAACATAATAATTTTTTAATGTTATATTTTATATGTACTTTTTAATTTTTTTTTTTTACGGACTCAAGACTATATACTAAAGATTTCTCTATATATATCTATAGCCTTAAAGCTTTGATATAAAATTGTAACATATCTATATCTATACTCCCACAGTATATCGATATGGTGTTTTAGTAAAATCAACATAATGCTTTTTTTAAATCTATACACCCATGGTATCTCGATTATAAGATTACATTAAATAGAGGGACTATCAGATATAATTCCATAGATCCAAAATTCACAAAGTATCCCATAACAGATGTAAATTCTCAAGAGAACTTTTATTGTGTTTGGATACCCTCACTTGGATATATGAAATCAGATTCTGTGACTAGAGTCTATCTATCCAAAATTCAGAGTATAATAATAACATGAGCAAATCATATATTACTAATACCCTCACCTGTATGTATAGTCTAAGCCAAACGAATTTATACTATCAGATCGATAGTAACTATCTAATCAAAAAAATCAGAGAGTATCAATAACAACATGAACAGTCCATGCTATTAATACCCTCACTCTCGGATAAATAGTTCCCAAGGATCTCAACTAGATTGAAGAAGTCTAATTTTACATCTATATATGTAAAAAAACGTTTGGTTAAATAAAAATAAAAGATATATATATATATATATATCATAATATTAAGATCGATTACATGATTCTCATAACGAGTTCTTATTATTACAAGGTATTCAAACAGAACAAGAATATAATCTAATCTATGTAGGACGCTTCCCTTTATCTACTCCAGATGTTCCAGGATTACCATCTAAAACCGCAAAGGGAATAATTTGCAAGGGTGAGCTATATGACATGCTCAAACAAGTTTTGTATTTATAACAATATAGGATTTGAAGAAATATAACAATTCAAATTTTCAATTGATAGTTGTTACCATTTTCGGATTTCTATTTATTTCAACCATTTTCGGATTTTTTTTTTTTTACATCGATCACAGAGACTTAGAAATTTTGTTCGAGATGTGAGATAGGGGATCAACCTATTCAACATCTTAGAGTATGCATATCATCCTACCAAGTGCTCAAAATACACTAAAATAAATGTCAATATATGAATTGACTAAATTTCAATCCTTACGGGATACCCAACTTCAAATATAAGATGTCTTACCAAAACAATTTGGTTTGACACAACAATTTTATGCTCAATAAACATTATCATATGAATAAACAATTCATTTTTTAGTTATGTTTGAAGCTGAACTATAAGCAATAACAATAATAATAAGTAAGGTAATTCAATGTAGTAGGTGTAGTATATTATATCAACAAGATATCAAGATAAAAAATCTTGTTTAATGAATAAAAGGTTTAAGGTTTAAGAAATTTGCTTTATAAAGAAATTTAAGGATAGAAGAACTTCAAGTCGAGCGTAGATCAATCAAGTTATGCTATTCAATCGTTAATAAATAACCTACGATATATATATATATAAATCTAACACGTTATATTGATAACAATACTCAATTATAACATTTATATAATATCGGGTTAGATTAATAGGGTTTTTGGTTTTTAATACCTTTGATAAATGGACTAAATTTTATTTATTTAAAATTTAATTATAATTATTTATAATACTTTTTTTAGAAATTTTAAAGTATTTAAAACATTTATTCTTTCTTTTTTAAATGATTTTTAAATCATTTATTTCTATTTATAAGTAATTAATATTTACTTAAAATTTTAAAAAACATTGATTATTATTATTAAATAATTTATATTCATTTATTATAATTTTTATATCAATAATAATATTTTTCCATAATTATTTAGTATTTATAAATAATTTATTCTAATTTCTTTATTAATAAGTTAATTATTAATAATATAAAAAATAATATAAAATAATTATTAAATTTATGTAAAAATATTAATTTATTTATAATAATTTAATATAATTTTAAAAACTTTTTTTTATATTTTTTATATTTATTTATTAATTATTTCTAATTTTTTATAATTTATTTTTAAAAAAATAATTTTTGTCTGTCGCTAAAGCCCTTCAAGTGATGTAAAGTGTCGTTGTAGGTGTTCTTGAGTTTTTCAGGGCAGTTGGTTTGGTGGGTGGTGAGTGATTAGTTTGACCATTAATTAAAATGCTACTCTTGATAATGATTTTGGTTTTGTCAAGTTTGAGAGTTGATGTGTAGTACTACTAATACAATAAGTATAACATGAAACAAATTTTAGGCTTTAACTACTATATAATAACAAGAAGTTATAGAGGCTCAAAGTCATTGTCGAGTTGTTTTTGAGTTTCGGGTAACCCTGTAAAGTAAGTCATGGTGGCCGGTCAACGGTTTTTGTGGCTTAAATATCTTTGATTTTATGTATTAGATGATGTGTGTGTTTGTTTGTTGTAATATGTAGTATATATATGTAGGTATATATATATAACATTAACATGAACAAAGCATAAATCTAAGGTCTCTAATTATGTTGGTCAAAGTAAAGTAAGTAAAAACGTTGTTTTTTCGTGTTCTTCAGCTTTTCGGAAAACCCGTAAAAACTTGGTCAAGCTTCGATCAATTTTTTTGACCATTAATTCCAAATAAACTATACGTTGTTGTTTGTTCAATTAAAGATCATAGATATGTAGTATATATACAGGTAGTATTGATCTATAATAAAAAACTTAAAAAAATAACAAAACGTAAGAAGACGATTAAATGAGTTGGTCAAAGTAGCGGGTTCGATTGTTCTTGAGTTTTTTCAAAACCCGAAAAACCGCAATCCGTGAACGGTCAACCCACTTTGATCGCTTATAACTTGAAATCTATGGTTCAAATGAATTTTGTTTTCTTTTCCAGATTAAAGACCTACTACTAAGCTGCTACAAATACCAAACAATTAATGGACCAAAACATAAAACACATATGAATGAATATATAGCCCCGACGACATTCTCGATCGTCGGACTTAGTTTTCAAAATTTCCAGATTTCTTAAAACACTTAATTAAGGCATCTAGATGTTATGAAAACGTGTTCTACCAATCTAACATACTTTCTAACATACTAATACATAATTCTAAACATCTAAACAACAAATCTAACATAGGATCAAAGAGCTAATTATGAACTAGGGTTTGTACCTTTTCTTGAACAATTTTTGATTCTAGCTTCTGATGTTGTTGCTGCTATCACCCAGGCTTGATTTGGTAGGTTTATAAGTGTATCTAGGCTTAGGAATTTTGTGAGTTTGCTCAGCCCTAAGGTTCCTATTTATAGAATTCTTCAACTTGGCTTTTTGGTCATTTTTGAACAACTTGCCTCTACAAAGAGATCGATTGATGACTATTGTTATGATGCTTGGGAGTTACAAGCATGTCATGTCATGCCTACACTGGAACTTGCAATGGTGACTCCTAACCTACTTGTGAGCTAGTTAGGTTTGTTTAGTAGCTTAATTAGGCTTTAATCTTCACTAATCTTGATTAGGGTTTTGTTTCTAATGATTAGGAATGTTAAGTAATGTTAATTAGTACCTAATTGAAGTTTACTAACCATGATTAGGTGTTAAGATAATCTAATTAGAGTTTAGTTTAGCTAATTAGGGTTAGGTTTATAAATTAGGGTTAGGTTTTTTAATTAATTAGGGTTAGGGTTTGTTAATCTAGGATTGTTAACCTAAATTTCTCACTAATCCTAACAAAGCACGACAAAGCGTTTTTGTCGTTGTAAGCACGACAAAAGCAAAAAACTTGTCAAAATAATTTTAAAAAAAAGTCCGATTATAGAAAAAAAAAAAATTAAGCACGAGGTGTCAAGCACGACGCTTTTTTTGGACAAAAATTTATTTGGTCAAATTTGTAAAACCAAGTATATATTAACACATAACACATTCAGAACGGAGAAATTTTATTTATATAATGGGATTTTATACATACGAGTCTTATTAGGGTTTTGGGTTTTTCACAAAACTTAACAACTAAAAATTTGTAATAACATCAATAAGCATGCAATTCATAATTCTATACACATAACACTATATATAATCAACTTTCAAGGATCAAAAATCATATTTTTCCAATTACTTCACATTTTAACACTTTTAACGAATTTGATTGCCAAATCTTCGTTTCTTAACCAATTGACACCATTCAAACTACGTTGTTTTCGTTTCTTGACATATTAACATAATATACAAATAATTTGCAAGTTATATCAAGTATTAGACATGAAATTTTAGACTTAAACAAGCCATTTTACATAAACATAACACTGTTATTTCATTTTCTTCCTACAACCCAATTTCATGTATTTGATTACCAACAATTGTGTATATATATTGACAATAACAGATTATAAAATCATGCATAAATGTTTATACCTCAATCTAACATGACTACCAATTTACAGTGGATAACCACTAATAAATCAAAACGTACAATATTAGGAGGAATTTATACCTTGAATCTTTGATTATTGTGAAGAAAAATTATAAGGAATTGCTTGATTTCCCTTGGTTCTCCAACTCCTTCTTCTTGGCAAAATTACAGAGAATTTCTCTCTTCCTCACCAAACTCTCTCTTTCTATGTTCTTACTCCTTAGAAGAATACGTGATATAACCCTAACTAAGTGCTTAAACACTGATAATCGTGATTATCAGTTTATTAAGCCAAACGTCTTTGGTTGTTACATTAACCAAAAGCCACAAGGCATTTTTTGGTTTACACAAATCTCCCCCCTTTTAGATTATTTTTATAACATTTATATTATATAGTTTTACTTATCACATTTAACTAATTTACATAACTTACAATTATAATTATAATAATTATAATTTTTATTAAAATTATACTTATGATTAACAAATTATTATATATCTAATTTAATTATTAAATTAGACTAAAACATCGTTTTATTTAATTTAATTATTTTCTTAAATATTAAGCAATTTATTTAATTTAATTATTTCATTAAATTCAATCCACGAGATAATAAAATCACCATTATTTTAATTTAGTTAACATACACACTTAACTAAATTATTATACCACAATTTTATTTATTTATCTCAATAAATAAATTAATTAAAATATTTATTTAATTTAATAAATATTTAAAATTAATTACAAAATTCTTGATCGTTACAAAAATTGAATTAATAAAAGTAAATATCATCCCAATTACAAATATTAAACTAAAGAAAAAGAATGAATCCAGAACCACCCTTCTCTCTAGCCTTAATATGCAATTATTGTGAAATCTCCTTCAAAATCTTCCTCCAATGCTCTTGCTCCAAATTTTGCTTTCAAGATGTTAATTGCTTCTATCCTCATTCAATCTTGTTGTTTGTTGTTAAGTATACGCCAAGACACGTATTCTGACTCTAATTCAATGCATAAATGAGTTCCACGCCATTCCAAACACTTGCCTCCACGTTTCTTGCAGCAGTTCAAAAGGATCAGGACATTAAAAGCCCGCCCCGACGGGGTTCCTTTCTGGTAATTGTCCGATTTTGCTCCTAATCTTGCCAATTTTCGCCATGATTTTTCCCTTTAAGCCCAATTGCCACTCCACCATACCTAAACACAAAACAACACTAAACAAGTAAAAACTAAACATAAATACAAAGAATTAACACATTTTAAGCTTGAATTAGAGGCTGATTTGTAGGTATAAAACCCACTCATCAAACTCCCCCAAACTTAAACACGTGCTAGTTCTCAAGCACGAAACAAAACAAAATTCTATACAATGCCATGCAATGAGATGTAATGAATCTAATCTATATGCCTACGAATCCAGCAGTCATCATAGAATCGAATTTATTCATCCGCCCTAAGAGAAATCAAGCAAACTTAATAATACTTCATATCAAAACTAATCAATAATTTCCATTACTCATCAAATCTTGAAATGTTATTACTGGTATAGTGTATGTGTGTGTGTTCAACATCCATGCTAACTGATGCAAATTCAACTTTAATACATAACAAGTCTCTTAGAAGGCATTATACAGTGTAAATTCAAGAATTTCAAAAATAGACACGATCCAACTAAAATCAAACAATTACCACTATTAAGGGTCTAAATAGGGTACTTATGCTTTATATTTCTATCACGGGGGCTTTTTGCTCTTATTTCCCATTTTATTCCTCTCTTTTTTAGTTAGTGAGTGCATTTTATGCTCCTTATCACACCTGTGTTTATGGGGAGTGTAAGACCCCGATATTTATGAAATGAAAGTATTCAATTTTCTTATAATTATTATTTTATTTAGTAAATGGTTAAATTGATAAAGGTTAAAGTTAAGGGTGACATTTGAAAATTTTGTAAAGTAAACAAGTTGATATAAAATATTCCTTGTGTCGAAAAATATTCGTACGACGGCACAATCATTGGTGGATCCCACAACGGAGGTATTGTCGTAGTTAGAAAATGACTAAAATATTTTTAAAAATAACGGCGAAAGTTTTACCGTTAAACTGTTGAACTACCCAGTAGTAAAAGTACAGTAATATGCGTGGTTGCATAGTAGCACATAGTATTGATTATTGATGCTTACGTGAGAAGTCACTTAGTTATACTCAATTATTGCTACAGTAATTGCTGCATAATATCTCTCATATTACTGATTCAATTATTGTCACAGTATCATCTGCATAATATTTATTATTATTAAATCAATAATTGAGACGACAAAGTTATTTATATTATTATTTGCAATATTGACGATGTCTAGAAAGTTCATTGAGGAGAGGTTTGGTCACCCTAATCGCGCCAATAGGGAGAAATCCTTATCGAAAAAGCCCCCACTTTCTTCCGGAATGATCTCGTTGTTAAATATTATGGAGTTATAATATTAATGATGAATAAGTTCGTGTTGATTAAAGATGAAATTTATATTTCCATTGTGTTGGGATTATTAGTGTTAGTGGAAATCGACATCTATTCCGATAATAATTGATGTCTGTAGGTTATATTGACCAATCGGGTAATTAATCGAATAAATGAGCAATTAATTGCTATTAATTCACATGCTTATAACTATTTATTCACATGTATACTATTGATTCACATGCATGTACTATTAGGGGAGGTGGTGCAAGATTGATAATACTTGCATGACTAAATTAAAAATGGAGGTATAGATGAAGGTACTATATTGTAATTATTTTTTTCACATGTATAGAACTATTGATTCACATGATGGTACTATTGATTCACATGATGTAGTGGTGCAAGTTTGATAATACTTGCAGGACTAAATTAAAAATGAAGGAAAAGATGAAGGTATTATACAATTATATTTCGAGCCCCAAAACGTGTAATTATCAAAACTATGTTTTCCTATAAATAGAAGCTCATTCTTCTTTCATTCTCACCAATTCACTAAGACTCACAAGAGCAATTATAGAGAGAGAAGCTATAGAGAGAAAGAGGAAGAGTAGTTTGCTACTTCACTATTCTAGTATCTAGTCTTTTTCCAAGGTAAGGGGTATTATTTATTTCATATTCTGAAGAGATATTATTTTTTGTATTCGTATGAATAATATTTTCGTTCAATATTCGTAAGGAATATCATCTTCGTTCAATATTCGTAGGAATATTATTTTCGTTCAACAGTCGTGAGGGGTATTATTTATTTCATATTCTGAAGAGATATTATTTTTCGTATTCGTATGAATAATATTTTCGTTCAATATTCGTAAGGAATATCATCTTCGTTCAATATTCGTAGGAATATTATTTTCGTTCAACAGTCGTGAGGGGTATTATTTATTTCATATTCTGAAGAGATATTATTTTTCGTATTCGTATTATGAATATTTTCGATATCAATATTCGTATTCGTAGGAATATCATCTTCGCTCAATATTCGTAGAATATTATTTTCGCTTAATATTCAGAGGAATATTATTTCGATATTCAACAAATTCAACAATCGTGGGTATTATTTATTTCATATTTCAAGAAGAGATATTATTTTTCAGTATTCGTATGAATATTATTTTCGTTCAATATTCGTAAGGAATATCATCTTCGTTCAATATTCGTAGGAATATTATTTTCGTTCAACAGTCGTAAAGGTTATTATTTCTTTCGTATACATGAAGAGAGTTATTTTCTTTCAATACTCGTAAGGGTAGTTACTCCATTCTTTATTATTCGGTTGAAATAACCTGTCTACACGGACTACCGCATGCATGGTGAAATTCTTCTGTTATTCTATTATTTATTATTTTGTTAGAATAACTCGCTCACGCGACTACCGCGCATGCATGGTGAAATTCTTCGTTATTCCATTCTTTATTATTACATTTGAATAACTGCCTACACGGACTCACCGCATGCATGGTGAATGACCCTTCATATTCATTCTTTATTAAATTGTGGAAATGATCTCGTCTCATGTGGATTATCGCATTCGGATGAAAATCCATTCATAGGTTTCAGATATTCTATTATACTGTATATGAGATATCCTTTCTTTTGTACTCGCCATGGAATATCATTTTCTTTTGTATTTTCCTTTTATGAGTACTATTCATGAGTACTATTCATGGGTACTATTCATAAAGTACTAAAAGTACTATTCATAAAGTACTATTCATAGTACTATTCTCAAGTACTATTCACGGGGTAAGTATTAACACGGTACTATTCACCTGTGTACTATTCATTCGAGTACTATTCATAACAAAAATTGATTTCTTTTTGGTCCAAATCATTTTTGATACAATATCATTCTTGAATTTTACTCCAGAAATCAGTTTCATGTTGGCAATTTGATCATTATTGAATTCTGGATAAATTAAATTATAAATATTTAAAAATTTATCCTTTGCTTTCCTTTAATTGAATTCTTATATCATTGTCATCATCCTCATGCTTATATTGTGATGAAAGTCATCTTCGACTTACGTGCATAGATAGATGGACCGTTGATTGGTATGGGTATCACCAGGATCATTCAATATAATCATGACCGTAATGTTATAAATGATGTGGTAAAAGTCCTCATTCGTCTGTGTAGTGCATTGATGGACGATTATTGGTATGATTATGACTGTGGATTATTCTTGGTATAATTATGACCATTGATGATTACATGAATATCCTCGCCCGAAAGTGTGTGGATGATTCGATGATGTGGTTTATTTATTGTCGAGTCTCAGCGATAAAGTGGATGAAAAACTTTTTAAATCATAGAAGATAGTAGATATCATGCTCTACTTGACTTTTCTAATGGATTGCTTATTCCGCTGCAGTTAAATTTGATGTTTATTGTATTTTATCATTTTAACATTGTTGAAGGCTAATGATAATTTATTCTGCATTATCTTAGTCATAATATTTCTTACTAGGCTAGTTGAGCTCACTCTTTTGCTTTCATTGTTCTCTTCAGGAAATTAGAATGTAGCCGGGACTAGTCGGGGAATGGAGTGATGGTCCGAGATGGTGTTTAGTAGTCCTTCATTCCACAGATTTGGTGTTCACTTAATCAAACATTCATATCTAACTACCCAATCACAATAAAACCAATAAACTAGATAAATAAAACCTTTCCCATTAAAGGGTTACATAATAAAAAATCTCCAAAGTTATCTAACCTTTAATTACAATCATTCAAATGCGAAATTAAATAAACTTCATTAAAACCAAGTCTAAGATCATCATAATAAAAGTCTAAGATCATCATAATAAAAAAATCTAACATCTCAATCAAAGTAAAATTACAAGTCTTCATCACTGCACATTTTTTTTTCCTTTTCTTTGCTAGACGTAAGGTTCATCTACCTTCTCTTCTTTAGTCAGCAATGAGTTTTAAATATGCAAGAGTGAGCAAAACAATTGCTCACCGGATACAATATGAAATCATCAACAGAGTATAGTAATAATAATCGCCAATAATAAGCTCATCAACAATGAATAGTACTTTATCATCAATAATCGTAAACTCAAATCCAAAATGTGGAATAAATATAACCGAGGGTCATAAGACCATGAACTATGTCCACAGCCAAAGTAATCTTTCAACTCCAACTTTAACAATATAAGACTATAAGGACCTCGATTTGGGGGGATCAATTTCTTCGCATCATGTATTGTGCATAAACATTTAACGCTACGCTGTAAGTTAACCCCAATCAATCATAATAATTAGGTTGTTCATCTCAAGATTTAGAGTACAAGTCCGCACCAAAGAGAAGTTTGGTTTCGATAAGCTTTCAAGGTAATTTGAATTCAACGAACATCAACTAAGGATTAGTTGAATGAAACCAATAACATTCATACTATGTAATAATCGAATTGAATCAATCATAGTAAACCAAAAGTCATGCTTTAGGAATAATCTAAGAGCATACAATTTGAATAACTATAAACACCTTGCTTGAACAATACTAAGCCAAGGTTAATTAGAATTGAATACTAAGCATGCATAACAATTTGATCGATAAAAATGTTCAACATTATATATATATAAATTTGCATGCTAAACAACAAGTTAAATACAAGAATAACTTGTCAACAAAAATAACTTACATCATTATATCATATAAGGTAATCGAATTGAAAACAATAATTAGTTCAACAAGATAAAGGATTAGAAAAAAAATTTAAAAGAAATTTAATCGATCGCACAATTTAAAAGTAGAGTTAGAGAACTTGCTCAATGTAAAAAGAAAGTTTAGAAAACTTGCAATTAAAATAAAAAACTTGCTTGCTCTTGCTATAGGCTAAACCAAATCAAATAATAATCACAATATCCTATAAACATATGTCATCATGACATAATTAGTCATTACCATCTTACAAACATAACTAAGTACGCTCATCATTTAAAATTGATTTTTAATCACATAATCAAGTTATAACACAAGTTAATTGTTAATAACATACTTATTCATAGTATAGAAATACTAAAATCAACATTTAGCAAATTCCTACTATCATCACATAATTTTTTCTTAAAATTTCGTGTACAAAAAGTACATCGTCGCAGATTATTCGCTAACTCTCACTCGCATGCATGCACACGCTTTACATACATGGTCATGGCACATCACGGCATGCATGGCATGGCATACATAGGCAAATAATAATATAAAGCATCAGCATGCATGCAAAGTAATGCATCATCACAAAAACATAAATATCATCTGGTCAAGTACATGCACACGACGAAATCATCGATCGACATCGACAACTAAGAATAAAAAAAAAAAAAGCCATTTTGGCCTACAAGCTCGCTTTTCTAACTAATCGAAATACATATAATTCATACAAAAACTTCATGTAAACATAATTCAAGAATTCCTAACATGTTTCTACCATATACAACAACATAAACAACAAAATTAACACACCCAATTTCATTATTTTTGGCTAAAACTCATTTTTTTGATATTTTCAATGAAAACAAACATCGTAATTTTTTTTTTCAACCAAAACCATTAATTCAAAGCATTTTATCAAAGTATATATATACTCTAACAAATTGAAAAGCCAAATTTATCAATAAAACAAACTAATTCAACCCATAATTTCTATTTTAACTAAACAATATATAATCAAAAAAACTCTCTCAAAAAAATTTTTTCTTCACAAATTACATACATATCATCAATTCATGATTATAACTTATGAAAACCTAGTTTTAACATCACTAATATGTCATATAAAGCCACATAACAACAATAATTCATCTTACACAAAAAATTCTACAGAGAATTTTACAGAAGAAGAGAAGAAAAACTAAAAAAAAAAAAAAAAAGAAATAGGAGAATACCTCGATGAAGAAGATGATGATATGGCTTTTTTTTTCTCTCTTTTTTTCCTCTTCTTCCAATCTCTCTTTTTCTTCTTCTTTCTTCTTCTTTTCTTCTTCTTCTTCTTCTTCTTCTTCTTTTTCTTTTTTTTTTTTTTCTCTCTCTCTCTCTCTATTATAACAACTTAAAAATAATATATATATATATATATATATATTAATTATATAATATAATTATAAACATAATAATCGATATCGCTTATATGAATTTTGAAAAAAAATCAAAAGCCATAAGGCTTGTTTGGTTGGTTACTAACTAAAAAAAATAACCCATTAATCCTTACACCTTTTTTTGGTAAAACTCAAATAAATTAAAGACTTAATAATAGCATAGGCCTTCTTTGGCAAAACTCGAATTAAACTCCTTTAAGTTATTTTTTAATAACTACTTTATAAAAAGGTTATTTGTCACACATTAATTTAATTAAATTAATTATTTAAAAACAATTTATTAAATCACTTTAACACATAAATCAATACCACAAAATTATAATTTTCTATATAATTATAACTTTATTTAATCAACTAAACACATCCTTTTTAATTACAAATTCCAAAAAAAAGAATAGTAATTCAATTAATCAAAATTCTAACTTCTAACTTAATAATAATTAAATTAAATTAGCAAAAATTAATTTTTCTTAATTATTTATTTAACAAATAATTAACCACATCAATTCAAATTTGAACAATTATTTATTCATTCAACAATAAACACATCCATTAAATATTTAAATAATTCAATAAATATTTAATATAACAAATAAAATTTGTAGAATGTTACATCATTCTCTCCTTACAAGGATTCTCGTCCCTCGTAATCACAATTCAAACAATTCATTCATTCACATTCTCCCTACTTACAAAGATTTTGTCCCCGTAATCAAAGACACAGATTAAAACAAATAACTGTGGTAATTCTTCATCATTTCAGCATTTTCGAAGTTCCCACGTAGCCTCTTCGACATTGTGGTTCCTCCAAATTACCTTCATGTAAGGTATCACCTTATTCCCGAAAGCACTTGTTTTTTCCTCGTCGACTATCCGGATAGAATCTCTTCATAGACAAATCTTTCTCAAATCGCAAATGGTTCGTACTCAATCATCACGTGTTTGTAATCAGTTTATATGGTCGAATACATCGACACGTGAAAAAACATTATGAATGTTTTGTAACTCGAGGTAGAGCTACTCGTAAGCCACCTCTCTCCAACCTTTTCGCAAAGACTTCAAGGGTCCAATAAATCTCTTGACTTAGTTTCCTTCTTTACCAAATCGAATTTTTCCTTCCAAGGAGAAACTTTTAGAATACGTAAATTTCCTACATCGAACGCACGATCTTGTCAGGTTGATCAAGATATTTTTTTTTTGTCTATCTTGAAAATTACTATCAATCTTGTTCGATGAGTTTGACAACCTCAAGCAGCTTTGTTGTACCAGCTTCGGGTCCTAATAGTTGACGCTTCACCGACTTTCATCCCAAAGACAAAGGAGTTCTCGCACTTTTCGCCATATAATGCTTCTTCATAAGATGATGCCGATGCTAGCGTGGTAATATATTGTAGGCAAATTCCACCAATGGTAATTGTTCATCCCAGCTTCTTTTTTGAAATCCATGACGCATGCTCTCAACATATCTTCAAATGTCAATCGCTCGCTCGCTTTTGGCCATCTCTGCTTCATGATGATGATATGTCAGACTCATTCGCAATCGTGTTCCCATACATTCTCGTAGTCTCTTCCGTAAGTTTGATGTGAACCCTGATCTCTATCTCGACACAATTGACATCGAACTCCATGTCTTGAAACGATCTCTTTAACATATAGTTTTGCCAAACCGATCAAGATTAAATCTAATCTTTATTGGCAAAAAAGTGTGCGATTTTGTCAATGGTCCACTATCACCCATATCGCATCAGATCCTTTCTCGAAGTTGTTGGAAGACCTACCACAAAATCCATGTGATATGTTCCCATTTCCATTCCAGATCTCCAACGGTTGAAGTAACCCGCTTGGTCTTTGATGCTCTCTACCGACTCTCCGACATGTCAAGCACTTTGCAACGATTCTCGCAACGCTCTCTTTTCATATTTGGCCACCAAAATGTCGCCGCAAATCTTGATACATCTTCGCATTTCCGGATGAATCGAATATCTCGAAGTTATGAGCTTCATCAAGATTTCTTCTTTAATCTCGCGTATCGCTGAACCCATATTCGCCCTTCAAATCTCAAAGATTCCACTCCAGATCAATCTTCAGATTTCACCTCTTTTCCTCAACACACTTTTTTCGATTTTTTTCGCATTCCTCATCCCGCAGCTTGAGCTGCTTCTTCACTTTGTCCACCAAAGTTCGACCGGCTTCCATCCGTAACATCTTTCATCGATTTCTTGGAAATTTGATTTCCAACTCTAACCTCGACATTGTTGTAATAAGCTCCTCCTTATCGCTTAACAACATCAACTTTTCCCCGCTTTTTCCTACTCAAGGCATCTCGCAACCACGCTTTTTTTTTTGGCTCGATGATAAAAGATCTCACAATCATAATCTTTTATCGGCCCATCCATCTTCTTTCGACGATGTTCAGTCCTTCGCGTGTGAAAATATACTTCAGATTTTTTTATGGGTCTGTGTAAATCTCACATTTTCTCTCCGTAGAGATAGTGTCTCCATATCTTCAGAGAGCAAACACAACCGCCGCCAACTCTAAATCATGAGTCTGATACCTTTTTTCGTAATCTTTCAATTGTCTTGATGCATACGCATGATGATTTTTTACCATTTTGCATAAGGACACACCCTAATCCTTGTGTGAAGCATCACTATACACCACAAAATTTCCTCAGATATCCGGTAAATGACAACACATGTGTGCCATACTTAGCTTCTTTTTCAATTCTTGGAAACTTTCTTCACACTTCTCCGTCCAAACAAATTTTACAGATTTCTCGTTAAATTTGTCAACTGAGTGGCAATCTTGGAGAAAACTCGATAAACCGTCAGTAATACCCCCCGCTAATCCCAAGAAACTTCTCACTTCGATGGAGTTCTCTGTTGTTCCCAATTTATCACAGCCTTCAACCTTTGATGGATCCAATCAAATTCCATCCTCACAATTACGTGCCCAAGAAATTGTACACGCTCCAACCCAAAATTCACATTTAGAGAATTTTTCAGATACAACTTTTCTTTTCTTAGCGCTCTCCAAATGTTAGACGTAAATGTTCCACATGTTCTCTCTTGAGTTTTAGAGTACACCGTAATATCATCGATAAACACCACCACAAACTTGTCCAAAAATGGTTTAAACACCCTATTCATCAAATCCATGAACGCCAGTAGGGCGCTTTTGTCAAACCAAAAGACATCACCAAAATTCAGAATGTCCATACCGAAGTTCTAATGCCGCCTTCTCAGACATCCTCCTTTCTTACTTCAATTGATGATACCCACTTCTCAAATCTATTTTTGAGAAATATCTAAGACCTTCAATCGATCAAACAAGTCATCTATTCTCAAGAATGGATATTTATTCTTAATAGTGACTTTGTTTAACTCTATAATCAATGCAAAGACGATCGACCCATCTTCTTCTTTTTATTTAATAACACCGGTGTTCTCCTACTATGACACACTCTAATGAATGTATTTTTGTCCAACAGCCTCCCGTAGTTGTACCATCAGCTTTTTTCATCTCCACTGAGCCATTCTCAGACGGGCTTTCGATATCGGAGCTGTTCCTCGCGCTAAGTCGATCATTAAACTCGATTTCTCTCGTCAAAGGAAGTCCCGCAAATCCTCCGAAAAACACGCCCACAAATTCCCTAACCATCGGTATTTCTTCCGGGCCAGACCTTCTTCTTCCGAGTATCGACTATGTAAGCTAAATAACCCACACATGTACTCGACTCAACAACTTTTCGCCTCGCATAATCGCCGACATCTCATTTGTTCAGCGATTTGCTACCATTAAATACTACCTTCGATTTGAGTCATAAGGTTTTACATTTTTTTTGGCAACCAATTATCGCCCATAATTGAACAACCAATCCATTCCCAAAATAACATCAAACTCTCCTAGCCTCGATCGGAATCAAATCTACCATCAAAATATTTCCCTTAATGTTCACCCTACAGCTTCAGATACGAACCTAACAGAACTACTTCCTTATTCGCAATTTCTATGTTTTAAGGGAAATTCAATTCTTCACTAGGCAATCCTAATCTCATAGCAAATTCATCGATATAAATGAGCAAGTAGCACCTTAATCAAATAATACATAAGCATCAATATCATTGATCGGATAATACCGACGACACCACATCCTTTCGATTGCACAAAGATCTTCGCATACCATGTCAAGGTTCGTCGGGGGCTTATTTGTTGTTGTTGGTCCCAAGAATAGCCAACGCACCTCCACTAGCATTTCCTTGCTTCCCATTTGTCTCACCAGATCTCTTCTTAGGGCATTCACGAGCAAAGTGATCCTCGATCCCGCACGTGAAGCACACATTCTTCTTAGCTTGAGTGCAATTTGGGGCGATGTGACCCTCCCGCCACAATTGAAGCATACACGCTTCCCCAAAGAAACACACTCCCTTATGAAACTTTTTCCGCACGTAGCACATGCTTCAAACTTCTTTTTTTATTTTGTCGGTTTCTTTGTCGATTTCAGCCTCCTCCATTTCCATTCCACTTCCTCTTCAAAGTTGTTGCCATTATTACCTACTACTACTACCACTACTCTTCACTTCACCTTCTTTTTTTCTTTCTTTCTCGCTTCTTGATTATGCTTTGTTATCACTCGCTTCCACTTTCAAAGCCGAGAATCGCTTTCTCCATCATCATCGCAGAAATGTCTTCAATTGGAACAGGAAACCCCATCAGACAACCTGTGGTTTCATTCCCCTCTTCAAACCTCTTCGCCAAGGCTCGTCTTCAGGCCGATTCGATATGGCAAAAACCTCGCCAACTCGTTGAATTTTTGCAAGATACTCCGACACCGACATTGTTCCTCGCTTCAACTCCAAAATCGGACCTCTAATCGACTCTTCAACTCTCGGGAAATAAGTCTCAAAGAACTCTCCTTAAACCTATCCTGTGTCATTACTCCGGTCCTTCCCGAGTTTGTTGGCTCGCCACCAATAGCTAGCCTCCTCCTCCTTCAACATAAACGTTGCAAAGCAAAGGCTTCTCGATTCTCCTCTACCCTAGCAACATCAAAAAACCTTCTCGATTTCCATAATCCAAGTCTCAGGCTTCAACCGGATTCATGGATCCACGGAATTCGTGGTCCAACCGCTTTGAAGTCCTTAAACGTAGCACCTTGGTTTCGAGGTTGATTTCATGGTTGATTTTTGCAAAGGCACCTGCAAGTAACGCCACCAAATCGCCGAACTGGAGTTAGTTTCAAAGATTATCGTTGTTGTTTCTTCAAATGGTTCTCTCGACGGGTGGTTGACGCCTGGAGGCATTTTTTCGTTAAAAAAATACATTCATTAGATTATTACTCAACTCTTTTCAAGTAATTTCTACTTAACTTGCCCCCATAAAAGTAATCATTCCATAACACATAACACTTTGGATAAAAGAAAATAATATCTTTTATTCAAAACTTCTTTGAAAAAACATCATATCAATAGCATCACCGCTATTTACACATTTTTCCGAACTACTAAAGTTTCGTGTGATCATCATCATCATCATATCCATATAGTCATAACACTTGGGATTAACAAATTATTTATCATAACATAACTCAATCAACACACCCCTACGATGTCCTATTAAGATATTGCAAGCCTTCTTACGACGCTCTTTTCTTCCATAACTCTAACATGGTTCGACGATCCAAAGATGAATGAAGGAGGGTAGGCCTCGAATCGAATCGATAACCCATGACCCCGATCTCGAGCTCGATTGATCGCGGTGTTGAACACGTTATCCATTTCTTCCATCTTCTTCTCTTCTTTGCTTTGCTTCAGCGCTCTCCTTTGCTTTTTTTGCTTTGTTGATAAGCTTCATCAGACGACGCTCTTCGCTTCTCGCCCTTTTGCAAGCATTCTTCTCTCAACTTGCTTCTTCAACTCGCAATCTCTCTTCTCATTCGATCGTTTCTTCTTCAAGCAGAACCAACTTTCTTCAACATTGTTCACCGTTTTTCTCGATCCTCGAATCTCGTCGTCTTCTTTTCGTACAACGAAGTCTCGTTGTTCAACTACTATCTCTTGCAATTCCTCAACAAGATCTTGAAGTTCCACGTCATGTCATGCACATGCATCTCATCATATATATACTACCACCTATCGAAGTTAATCCTGGAATCCTTTCCTCCTCTCCTCTTCATCCATCCGCATGGCTCCTCCATCGGATCTTCCTCATCTCTCATTCATCATCATCATCATCATCATCATCCTCACCATCAAATGAGTAATGGAGTCGACTCGTGGAAGCAGCTTGTTCCCAAACCACTGAATATCACGAGATTCCTCTCCTCTCTAGGCATCCGAGGTCCTTCCCCTAGCCTCGACTGGATTCTCCTACATTAGTCATCCCGACAACAAGATTTTTTTTTAAGTTTTAGTTATTAATCATTACTACTCTCGACTCTCATGACACAAGCACATAAGTTGTAAACACATAAGCACATAAGTGTTTTATTACTTTTCCTTAAAAACTCGATAAGAGTTTATCATCACTATCTTTTCAAGGTTACTTCCTAAGGCTTTTTCCCCCACCTAAGGTTCATAACCTAAAGCTTTGATACCAACTCGTGACACCCCCAAATCTGTGTACTTCATTCCCACAGATTTGGTGTTCACTTAATCAAACATTCATATCTAACTACCCAATCACAATAAAATGGATAAATAAAACCTTTCCCATTAAAGGGTTACATAATAAAATCTCCTGTGTTATCTAACCTTTAATTACAATCATTCAAATGCGGAAATTAAATAAACTTCATTAAAACCAAGTCTAAGATCATCATAATAAAAGTCTAAGATCATCATAATAAAAATCTAACATAAAATCAAACAAAAATTCAAGTCTTCATCACTGCACATTTTTTTCCTTTCTTTTCTAGACGAAGGTTCATCTACCTTCTTCTTTAATGCAATGAGTTTTAAATATGCAAGAGTGAGCAAAACAATTGCTCATCGGATACAATATGAAATCAACAGAGTATAGTAATAATAATAATCGCCAATAAAAAGCTCATCAACAATGAATAGTACTTTATCATCAATAATCGTAAAACCAAATCCAAAATGTGGAATAAATATAATCGAGGGTCATAAGACCATGAACTATGTCCACAAATATGTAAGTAATCTTTCAACTCCAACTTTAATAAATATAAGACTATAAGGACTCCTCGCACTTAGGGGGATCTTCTTCTTCGCATCATGTATTGTGCATTAAACATTTAACGCTACGCGTAAGTTACCCCCTCAATCATAACATATAGGTTGTTCATCTCAAGATTTAGAGTACAAGTCCGCACCAAAAGAAGTTTGGTTTCGATAAGCTTTCAAGGTAATTTGAATTCAACAACATCAACTAGAGGATTAGTTGAATGAAACCAAGAACATTATACTATAGAATAATCGTGAATGAATCAATCATAGTAAACCAAAGTCATGCTTTAGGAATAATCTAAGAGCATACAATTTGAATAACTATAACACCTTGCTTTGAACAATACTAAGTCAAGGTTAATTAGAATTGAATACTAAGCATGCATAACAATTTGATCGATAAAAATGTTCAACATTAGAATATATAATTTGCATGCTAAACAACAAGTTAAATACAAGAATAACTTGTCAACAATAACTTAAATCATTAAATCATAATCGAATATAAGGTAATCGAATGAAACAATAAATAGTTCAACAAGATAAAGAATTAGAAAACTTTCATTATTATATATCAAAGAAAAATAATTGATTCAATTACAATTCTAAAAAAAAAGTTAAAGAAGCTTTCAAAAATAAAAAGAAAGTTTAGAAAACTTGCCTTGCTTCAGAGGCTAAACCAAATCAATATAATCACAATATCCTATAAACATATGTCATCATGACATAATTAGTCATTACCATCTTACAAACATAACTAAGTACGCTCATCATTTAAAATTGATTTTTAATCACATAATCAAGTTATACACAAGTTAAGTTAATTGTTAATAACATACTTATTCATAGTATAGAAATACTAAAATCAACATTTTAGCAAATCCTACTATCATCACATAACTTTTCTTAAAATTTTGTGTACAAAAAGTACATCGTCGCATCATATTCGCTTAACTCTCATGCGCAGGCCATAGCTTTATACATTACATCGTGGTCATACATGCATAAGCATGTATGCATGCACAACACACATGCATATACAAAATACAACAAGGTACACATATGCATAAGGTATCAAGGTCATACACATATACACAACTAGGTATCATGGTGTCATGCACAAAACAAACACAGCTGAAATCGATAGACAAAATCGAAAAAAGAAAAAGAAGAAAAAGCCAATTTTGGCCTACAAGTTCGCTTTCTAATGCATAATTTACATATAATTCATATAAAAACTTCATGTAAACATAATTCAAGAATTCCTAACATGTTTCTACCCATACAACAACATAAACAACAAAATTAACACACCCAATTTCACTATTTTTGGCTAAAACTCATTTTTTTGATATTTTTCAATGAAAATCAAACATCGTAATTTTGTTTTTCAACCAAAACCATTAATTCAAAAAGCATTTTATCAAAGTATATATATATACTCTAACAAATTAAAAAGCCAATTTATCAATAAAACAACTAAATTCAACCCATAATTTTTATTTTAACTAAACAATATATATATATCATAAAAAACTCTCTCAAAAATTTTTTTTTTCACAAATTACATACATATCATCAATTCATTGATTATAATTATATATAACTTATGAAAATCTTTTTAACACACTAGTTTATCATATAAAGCACACATAAAAACAATAATTATCCTATACACAAGAATTTTATAGAGAATTTGAGAAGAGAAAACTAAACTTTTAAAAAAACTAAAAGAAAAGAGAGAATAGAGAATAAGATGAGAAGATGAGATGATATGGCTATCTTTTTGATTCTCAAGCCTCTCTTCTTCTCCCTCAATCTCTCTTTCTTTCTTTCTTTCTTCTTCTTCTTCTTCTTCTTCTTCTTCTTCTTCTTCCTCGAAGTTTTTTCTCTCTCTCTCTCTCTCTCTCTAACATAATAACTTAACAAAATAATATATAGATATATATATATATATTATATATATATATAAATATAAAATATAATCGATATCGCTTATGTGAATTTTGAAAATCAAAAGCCATAAGGCTTGTTTGGTTACTAACTAAAAAAAATAACCCATTAATCCTTACACCTTGTTTGGTAAAACTCAAATAAATTAAAGACTTAATAAGCATTAGGCCTTGTTTTGGCAAAAAACTAATTAAAACTCCTTTAAGTTATTTTAATAACTCCTTTATAAAAGGTTATTTGTCACATTTAATTTAATTAAATTAATTCTAAAAACAATTTATTAAATCACTTTAACACATAAATCAATATCACAAAATTATAATTTTCTATATAATTATAACTTTATTTAATCAACTAACACATCCTTTTTAATTACAAATTCCAAAAAAAAAAATAATAAGTAAATTAATCAAAATTCTCTAACTTAATAATTAAATTAAATTAGCAAAATAATTAATTTTCCTTAATTATTTATTTAACAAATAATTAACCACATCAATTCAAATTTGAACAATTATTTATTCAACAATAAACACATCCATTAAATATTTAAATAATTCAATAAATATTTAATATAACAATTAAAATTCTAGAATGTTACTAAGATCTTATATGTTTATGATTGTAACCTATTAACACAAAGACCCATTTCATATGACTAACAAATGATAAAGATAGAGTTAAAGACTCTAAGAACCCATCCGATGATGTCAAATAATACGAGTAGAATCGGCATAATGATAAAGTTAAACGCACTTCAAGCTTATGACCAAGTCGATGAATGTGAAGAAGAAGGTTTAAGAGGGTGTTATTCTAGAAACAAGAATCGACGAAGAGAGTAAATCTCAACCCTCAATTTAATTGGGACATTCGAAATCCTCGATCGAGTAGGAAATATGGCCTATAGACTCGCTCTACCACCAAGTATGTCGCATGTTCATAACGTTTTTCACTTATCGATGTTATGTAAATATGTTGATGACCCAAACCACATTATTGAATTAGAACTAGATGAGATAGCAGAAGATTTAACGTATGAGGAGATACCTATTAAAATGTTGGATAAGAATGAATATATTCTATGCTCAAAAGTTATACTTCAAGAGTTAGAATCAAACGAAGGTATCATCATCTCTTCGACATACTGTGAAACGTAAATTTTGAGGGCAAAATTTCATAAGGAGGGAGATTGTAAGACCCCAAAATTTATGAAATAAAAGTATTCAATTTTCTTATAATTATTATTTTATTTAGTAAATGGTTAAATTGATAAAGGTTAAAGTTAAGGGTGACATTTGAAAATTTTACAAAGTAAACAAGTTGATATAACATATTCGTTGTGTCAGGGAATATTCGATTGGTCGGGGAATATTCGTTTTAACAAGGAATATTTGTACGACGGCACAATCATTGGTGGACCCCACAATGGAGGTACTGTGGTAGTTAGAAAATGACTAAAATATTTTTAAAAATAACGACAAAAGCTTTATCATTAAATTGTTGAACTACCAAATAGTAGTAAAAGTATTTTGAATATAAAAGGATATAGTAGCACACGATATTGATTATTGATGCTTACGTGAGAAGTCACTCGCTTATACTCAATTATTGCTACAAGAATTGCTCGCATAATATCTCTCATATTATTGATTCAATTATTGTCACAAGATCATCTCGAATAATATTTATTATTATTAAATCAATAATTGAGACGACAAAGTTATTCATATTATTATTTGCAATATTGATGATGTCTAGAAGTTTTCATCGAGGAGAGGTTTGGTCACCTAATTGCGCGCCAATAGGGAGAAATCCTTATCGAAAAGCCCCCTCTTTCCTGGGAATGATCTGGTTGTTAAATATTGTGAGTTATAATATTAATGATGAATAAGTTCGTGTTGATTAAAGATGAAATTGATATTTCCATTGTGTTGGGATTATTAGTGTTAGTGGAAATCGACATCTATTCCGATAATAATTGATGTCTGGAGGTTATATTAACCAATCGGGTAATTAATCGGATAAATGAGCAATTAATTGCTATTAATTCACATGCTTATAACTATTTGTTCACATGTGTGTACTATTGATTCACATGCATGTACTATTAGGGGATGTGGTGCAAGATTGATAATACTTGCATGACTAAATTAAAAATAGAGGTATAGATGAAGGTAATATACTGTAATTATTTTTTCACATGTATAAAACTATTGATTCACATGATTATACTATTGATTCACATGATGTACTATTAGGGGTGGTGGTGCAAGTTTGATAATACTTGCAGGACTAAATTAAAAATGAAGGAAAAGATGAAGGTATTATACTATAATATTTTGAGCCCCAAAACGTGTAATTATCGAAACTATGTTTTCCTATAAATAGAAGCTCATTCTTCTTTCATTCTCACCAATTCACTAAGACTCACAAGAGCAATTATGTAGAGAGAATTATAGAAAGAGAAGTTAGAAGAAGAAGAAGAGAAGTCTCCGCTACTTCACTATTCCAAAGATTCAGTTTTCTTCCAAGGTAAAGGTATTATTTATTTCATATTCTAAAGAGATATTATTTTTGTATTATTTTACAAAAACAATTGTGAGTTTTAATCATCAAGACAATATCCACACTCAATTGAGTCCTCATTACATTTATTATCACACTATTTAATGTAATAGTGAGGACTACTAATGCTATTATCTCGACCATCACCCGCTCCCCGACTAGTCCCTCGCCACGCTCTCATTTCCTCAAGAGAACAATGAAAGTAAAAAGGTGAGCTCAACTCAACTAGCCCAAGAAGAAATATTATGACTAAGATAATGCGTAATAAATTATCGTTAGCCTTCTTCAACAATGTTAAACCGATACAATATAACAAACATCAAGTTTAATCGCAATGAACAAGCAATCCATTAAAAGAGTCAAGTAGAGAATAAAATCTACTATCTTTTATGATTTAAAAGGTTTTTCATCACTTTTTATCACGAGACTCAAATTTTAATAAATAATCCACATCATCCCCGCACTACTACCAAGGATATTCATTAGTATCACAACCACAAATTATCCATGCACCACGGGCCAAGGATATTCGTATTCATCAATGGTCATGATCATGCCAACAATCGGCCCATCAATGCACCTACGGGCCAACGAGGACTTTTTACCACATCATTTGTAACATTACGGCCATGATTATACCGAATAATCCTCGGTCATAATCATACCAAGTCCATCTATGCACTACAAAAGCCACATATGACTTTCAACATAATATAAACATGAGGATGATGACAATGATATAAGAATTCAATAAAACAAGTTCAAGAATTAATTTATCCAGAACTAATAACGCCCAAATTGTCAACATGATACTTTTTTGTAGAGTAAAATTCAAGAATGCTCGTAAGAATATTTCCATGAAAAGATATCGATGAAGCGCAAATATCAAGGATATTCCACTAATTTCATGGAGTATAGAAGTCAAAACTTTAACCAACCGAGTATAATAAAGAATGGAATAACAAAAGAAATCACCTGTGCACGCGATAAATCACATGCATGTGTTATTCCAATGTAATAATAAATAAATAAATCAGTCAAGTCAGTAAACGCACGCATAAGATATTCCAAATGTAATAATAAATAATGGAAACTGTGTCATGCGCAAAATTGCACATTATGTGATATTCCAATGTAATAATAAATAATCTAAAATCATGAACAAATTCCACGCATTGTGATGTTCCAATGTAATAATAAAAGAAAAAATGTAATAATAAAAGAATAATAAGATATTTCACAGTAATGCATTAAATAATATTCCAAATAATAATAAAGAATGGAATAATGTAATAATAAAAATGGAATAATTTCACCAAGTATATGGTAGATCACAGATACAAAGTTATTCCAACATAATAATAAAGAATGGAATAATGTAAGAATTTCAATAATGCAGATTCAGATGTATAAAAGTTATTCCAACATAATAATAAAGAATGGAATAATGTAAGAATTTCACCAAGTATAGGTAGGTACATTCAGATACAAAAGTTATTCCAATGTAATAATAAAGAATGGAATAATGTAAGTTCTCTTCATGAATACGAAAAAGAAATAATACCTTTATCAAACAAATAATATCCCTTACCTTAAAAGAAGAAGAGTATTACACGATATATGGATATACTTTGAAGAAAAGAAAGACTACGCTCAAAGCTTTCTTAAACTCTAAAGAAATACGCCAAGATTATGTAAGAAGAATTCTCTACGCTTAGCTTTCTCTAGAGTTTCAAAGTGAATTTGTAAGAAATAATGAAGGAATGAGCTTCTATTTATGTAAGAATGGATAATAATAAGAATTAATTCAATGAACTATCCAGATTGATTTACTTTTAAACGATGATCATATTGATTTGATTTGTTTACTATAAAATATTCTAATAAAACAAAATCTTTTAAATAAAATATAATATATTCTATTTATAATCTAATAAAACTAATAACTTTATAAAAGTATTATGCTTTTTATATAAAAAGATTTTACTATGCAAAACACTACATATACACTATGCAAACACTATGCATAATAAAATATAATATATTCTAATTATTGTTTAATAAAACAAATAACTTTATAAAAGTATATATTTTATATAAAAAGATTTTTATATAAAAAGATTTTACTATGCAAAATACTATGCATATATAATATATATATATATTATATTTATAGTCTAATAAAATTAATAACTTTTATAAAAGTATTTTTGCTTTATATAAAAGCTTTTCTATTTTATTACATTAATAATACTAATAAAACAAAACTTCATCATCATTATTATAATTCACATTATTAATCGACTGTGTCATTCCTGTGAAAGAGAGGGCTTTCCAATAAGGATTTCTCCCTATCATGCAATTAAATTAGTGTGACCAAACTCTCTCTCGCGTAACTTCTAGACATCGTTAATATTGCAAATAATAATATTAATAACTTCGTTATCTCAATTATTGATTTAATAATATATAAAATATCGACAATAATTGAATCAAATAACGTGAGATACTATGCAACAATTATCATCAAGCAATAATTGAACAAAACCGAGTGACTTCTCACGAAGCATCAATAATCAATCAATACGTGTGCTACTATGCAACCACGCCAGACATCGCATTTTTTTAACACCGAAAGTGTTTCAAACAGCTTAACGGTAAAACTTCCGCCGTTATTTTCATATAAAATATTTTTGTCATTTTCAATCCGACAATAATTTCGCATGGGGTCCACTAATGATGTGTCGTCGCATTTAATATTCCTCGTTAAAACGTAATATTCCCCACCAATCTAATATTATATAACAACTCACATACATTTTGCAAAATTTATAAATATTACCCACAACTATAACATTATATCAAATTCATTCCATAATATTCAAAAAAATGATAATTATAGAAAACATGAAGCTAGATCGAAACGAGTAAGAATTTTCAAGACAAAAAATAAAATTTTTTCAAGAACAAAATATTTCGGAAAAAAAGACTAAATAGCATTATTCATTCGATTTAAACCCTAAGGGTTAGGGTTTGAATAACCTAAGCCTTTTCGAGAGTTCGGTATGTCGAAATGACATTCCGTCAAAAGATTTGACGATAATATATCGTGAAAAGTTAAAGTCGATAAAGTTTTTTCAAAAAAACGCAAAAATCGGATAAAAAAATAAAAATGACGAAAAGTATCATATGTACTTTTCATTCGCTTAACTACGTTAGGGAAAACGTGAAGGAAAACGCTTAACATCAAAAAAAAGTGTTTTTCAGCTTTTTCAGAGATCCAAGAATACGTAAAAGTTAAATCAATAAAAGGAAAGACGAAATATCCAAAAATATTTGGATTCGAGAATCGCAATTTTTAAAACTTGTCGGACGAATTCAAGAAGAGAAGAAGCACGAAGCTTAAAAGAAGCTTAAGTGAATAGTAAGAAGGTCTAGTAAGGGAGGTGAAGAATAGTAAGGAGGGGGTGAAATGACTATTTTGCCCCTAGCCTTGGTTTTCTATAAAAGAAAGCTAATTTCATTTTTTGGGATTTTGAAAAATCCTACAACTTGAGAGAGAGAGAGAGAGAGAGAGTTTGGATGGGAGAGAGAGAAAGAAAGAGGAAAAGCTAGCTCCGAGAGCAAACTTTGTCCAAATGGAAGGAGATTAAAGAAGAAAGGTAATCCAAAACCTAAGTCTTCTATATAAATTTTCTTTAAGTTTTTATATGTTCAAAACATATCTTAATGAGAATAAGAAGTAATAGATGTTAAGAATGATTTCATATGGTTGAAATCAGGAGAAAACGAAGAAATAAAAATTAGAAGTTTAGTTTATAAATTTCGTAAGGAAGTATAAGATTCGTAATGAATTAGAACGATCCGAATGAATCATATGAACGTTTCGGTGATATTAGTAAGGAATAATGTTTTATAACATCAAATTCCAAGGAAAAGTGAAATCGTAATCAAAATATCGATTAAAAATGAAAAAACGAAGAAGAACGAAGAAACGAAGAAACAGAAGAACACGAAGAACGTTGTTGATGGACAAATTTAAAACCATCGTAGTATAATTGTTGTTGATGGACAAGTTTAAAACCATCGCGTATAAGTTAGTTGCTTATTGCTTGGTTAGAACGTTAGAAACGCTCATGAAGAATGGATTAAACTTAGCTATATAACGGTTATGGCAAAAATTTTGTAAAAAAGACAAACGAGAATTAGAAAGTTAGTAAATGAACCCGAACGTGTAGGGTTTCATAAGAATGTAAGAGAATAGAAAACGTGAGTCGTGGACTCAAGAACGAACGAAGTTCGAAGTTCGGATGACCAAATTACGGACGAACGAAAACGAAGAACGTTAAAAACGTAAAACGAACAAAGGGTGAAGATTAAGCCAATGAATGGCATGTTAATGGATTCGTAATGAAATTTTCGTCCGAGGGTAATCAAAGTACGTAAGATAAGGAAGAGAATGGCTTTTGAACGAACCTCTCGCTCGAAGTTATAACGAATAAGAAGTTATGAGATTTCAAAGTAAGTGTCTCAAACAATTCAAGACTTAGAAAAAATTTTTAAGTTTGTGCCAAGTTGTCAGCCAAGCCAAGCTTTTGGCAGGCAGGCCAACATGCGTGAGAGCTTCACCAAGGGGATGGCAGCAGCAGCATGAGAGATAGAGAAGATCACTCAGCAGCATGCACAATTTCTTAGACTTTGACATCGCAGAAAAAAGAAGGTAAAGGAGGGGCGCAACACAAGCAAAACGGCAGGAAAAAAAGCAAGTGAATGAGCTTTTAAGTGCTCAATTACTCGGGGATGTGCAAGAAAGAAATAATGAACATATAGTTCAACTAATGTAACACTTAATCAAGTGTATTAAACCTTTAATGAAGGTTGAACAAAAAGATTAAACGAGATTAAAAGACAAAGAATGTAAACGCAAGTTACGTAAACCGATATCCGGGACCGTAGTCGCGATAAAAATAAACGTGGGGGATTGCTATGATGTGATTCCTTAGACGTTGAGTGACGAGGGTAATGTATAACATTTTGATGTTATGATGTGGTAATGAGAGAGATGAATGTAAAGCGTATATAGACGTTTGTGAACGCAACGTTGTTATGATGAACGATCGGTCTTTAGCATACAACAAACGAATCGTATGGCTTCGACATTAAGAAAGAATAATGAACATGGGGTTCGTGGGATGATATAATGAATGAAAGCGATTAAAACCTTAGGTAAAGGTTGAATGAGAGATTAAGAGATGAACAACGTGAACGTTGAATACGTAAACGATCCTCGTGAATCGTATTCACTTCGATTTAACGTTCTAAGTATACAATGGTTGTATGACTTAGACGTTGATGAAGGTAGTAAGTAAGATACGAATTATCAAGAAAGCCGTAGGGAACGATAATAAGAGTAATGAAAGTCGAATGTGAGCTGGATGGAGAATGTTAGAATAAAATGCAAGCGTTGAACACTTTAACCGACGGAAAGGTTAAGTGTACGTGAATATTAAACGGGTAGAACCTACACCCCGTGTATGGTTTGACCGTAAAATAATGAAGATCAATGATTAAACCTGTGGACGATGAAGAAGCTGAATTAAAGATAAGTACGTATAACGTAAAAAAGTCGAGTTAATGTTTATAACCTGGATGACGTTTCGAGTCTAATTAATCGGACGTTGTAAGATAAGAATAAGGTAATGTAAAATGTTTAACGCTATAAATACATAGAATGAATATTGAATGATCGTTATGAGTATACAAAGGACTGTATGACTTAGACGATAAAGAATGAATCCTGAGGTATGGCATTTAGTTGCCAAAAAGCCATAAGGAATAAGAAATTGACTTAACAAACTTATAGTTAATGGTTCAGATAAGTTAAGATAAGTTTAGGTTGTAGTACAATTGTAACCTTTGATGGTTGACATATGGAAGCAGGGCTAAACAATTCCTTCAGAGAGTGAAGGTATATACGAAACTGGAAACCGATCTAACTCACTGTGTGGGAAGTGTAGATGAGACGGGACCTTGTTTGTTGGTTGTTTGTGGGAAACCTCAGAGTACCATATGGACTACTAGCAGAGAGACACGATGTGTGCCGAGTCCTAGTAGAGAGTTATAAGAAGAAGATAAGAATGTAAATCATCAAAGATGATGAACGTATGAGTAAGACATCTCCGTATGTCATGAAGCCGTAAACCCTAAGTAAAGGAAGTTGGTCACGTAAACTTAGATTATAAGAACGCGAACCCTAAGAAGTAAAGTTAAGTAAACCAATGCGTAAAGTCAAGTATATGACTAATTGGTGTATGTGTTATTTCCTTTATGTGCTATATAGGAATTGAATGAGCAGTTCAACGTAAACTATAAGTCAGTAATGTATGTAAGGCAAGTTTCCTAACTTCATTCATATTTTAAATGAATGTTAGTTTCTAAACTTCTCGATGTTGAACTTGAGAAGTTTTATCTATGTGCAAATGTGTGATATTTGTACAAGGTGGTAGAATGTATGAGGCCTTGTGCCACAATTTGAACACTTTTGGTGTTTCTATGAGATGAACTGTTCTCGTGATTGAACTGCTCAATATGAGAATGTTTATTTATACATGAACCGTTATTGTTAAGTCTGTGCTATTGATTCTAGCTGCATGTAATGTGTATGAAAAAAAGTAGAAGAATGAAAGTATTTCAAAGTGAATGTGACTAATGTTTTAAAATGATAGGAATCGAGATTATTCCTATTATTCAAGCCGCTTCATAACCTTTGTTCGGTTATTGAAGTCTTAAAAGAATGTTTAAATTTTGAAGTTGTTTGTTCAATCTGCTATGACTTCATTGAGCAATTGAATGCTCACACTTGCTTTAAATAAAAACATTTTCAAATAAACGATGTTAGAAAGAACTTAAGGATCCCGTAAAGATCAAGTTCGATCGGTATCAGAAGAAGTGCCATTCATTATATGAATGAGCGTGAAGATCAAGTGAAGACTTGTAATGTAGAATGATGTAATTAAACTATAGAATAGTTTAATGAATCATTATGTATCCTTGGTGGCGGATAAAAGTCACTCTGTGTAAGATGTAAAGAATAATGTAATTATCATTATTTGTAATGAAAGAGGTTATAAGGTATTAGAACCGGGATTTGAGAATGTATGTTGTTATATTTAGCTATATAATGATGTATGTTTGAAAGAAGATGGGATCGTGACGCATATGATACATTAAACGATGAATGATTCATAGCTAATGTTATGAATGAATGGTATTACGAAGTAGTACGGGAAGAAGAACTCAGATTAAGTTGAGAAGGGTAGCATATGAATTTAAGAAAATTTGTATTAAGTAAAGAGGAAGTTAGAAGTTGTTAGATTTCAATTGAGGACTCATAGGATAGCTGAGTTGTATGAATCTTTGTATGGGCAGAGGTTTGTGCTTTGGTGTAACAACCACTCAGTTTATTACAATGATAATCATTGGAATTGGTCGCGCTATCAAGATGTATATGACGAGAAGGTGAATCTTTTCTCATGTATATACTTGATAGGTAGAGAACGATAAAGTAGGTGCGAGTTCTTGAAACTCATACTTATGGTAAGTTCGTGACTCATAATCATATGGTATATTTTTGAACTTCTCAGTGAATGGACGCTTATGGTCTGTCTGGGATAGTTCTTAAACTCATATTATTGTGGAAAGTTCCTGAACTTATAATGTGTGGTAAGTTGATGGACTGTCCAAGGGAAGCTTCATGAATAGTAAGGAGGTCTATTGAGGAGGTGTGAATAGTAAGGAGGTTGGGGTGAAATGACTAAAATACCCCTAGTCTTGTTTTCTATTAATAAGAAGCTAACTTCATTATTTTGGGATTTTTGAAAATCCTACACTTTGAGAGAGAGAGAGAGAGAGAGAGTTCGGATGGGGGAAGAGAGGAAAAGGAAGAGGAAAAGTTTGCTCGTGGGTAAATTTTGTCCGGTGGAAGGAGATTAAAGGAGAAAGGTAATCCGAAACCTAGTTTCTTATATAGTTTTTCTTTAAGTTTTACGTTAAACGCATAAATTAATGATAATAAGAAGTAAAAGAAGCTAGGAATGGTTTCATATGGTTGAAATCATGAGAAAACAAAGAAATAAGAATTAGAAGTTTAGTTTATAAATTTCTTAAGGAAGTATAAGTTTCGTAATGAATTAGAACGATCCGAATGAATCATATGAACGATTCGGTGAAATAAGTAAGGAATGTTGTTTTATAACATCGAATTCTAAGAAAAAGTAGAATCGTAATCAAAATATCGATTAGAAATGAAGAACTATTGAAGAACACGCAAAGAACGCGAAGAACGTTGTTGATAGACAAATTTAAAACCATCATAGTGTAATTGTTCTTGATGGACAAGTTTAAAACCATCGTGTATAAGTTAGTTGCCTATTTCTTGGTTAGGAATGTTAGAAACGTTCATGAAGAATGGATTAAACGGAGATATAACGAAGTTATGGCAAAAATTTCATAAAAGACAAATGAGAATTAAAAAGTTAGTAAATGAACCTGAATGTGTATGGTTTCATAAGAATGTAAGAGAACGTAGAAAACATGAGTCATGGACTCAAGAACGAACGAGTTCCGAGTTCGGATGACCAAATTATGGACGAACGAACAAAGAACATTAAAAATATAAAATAAACGAAAGGTGAAGATTAAGCTAATTGAATTGCATGTTAACAGATTTAAAACAAAGTTCTGTTTAAGGGTAATCAAAGTACGTAAGATAAGGAATAGAATGGCTTTTCAATGACCTCGTTTCGAGTTATAACGAATAAGATATGAGATTTCAAAGTACGCGTCTCTAACTTTATACATGACTTAGAAAAAATTTCTAGGTTTTGTGCTCTTCGCCGCAGAGCCAGCTGAGCCTTGGGAAGCAGCGCTGCAGCGCGAGGCCCGGGCCATCAACTACTATTGAGTGGCATCGCAACGTGAGAGATAGGGAAGATATTGGCACCGCAGTGCCAGGCTCGGCAAATTGACACAACAAAGTGGCACTGCAGCGCGAGGTAAAGGAAGGGTCCCAGCGCCGCGGCGCCGGTGCAGGGAAAATCTAATGATGAGCTTTTAAGTGCTCAATTACTGGTGGATGTGCAAGAAAGAAATATGAACATATAGTTCAACTAATGTAACACTTAATCAAGTGTATTAAACCTTTGATGAAGGTTGAACGAAAAGATTAAAGGAAATTAAAAGACAAAGAATGTAGACGCGGGTTACGGGAAACCGATATCCAGGAACCGTAGTCACAATAAACGAACATGAGGGATTACTATGATGGTGATTCCTTAGACGTTGAGTAATGAGGGTAATGTATAATATTTTGATGTTATGACGTGGTAATGAGAGATGAATGTAAAGCGTATAGACGTTGTGAATGCAACGTTGTTGCGATGAACGATCAATCTTAGCATACAACGAACCGTATGGCTTTGACATTAAAAGAGAATATTGAACATGGGGTTTAGATGATAGTAATGAATGAAAGCGATTAAAATCTTAGATAAAGGTTGAATAAGAGATTAAGGGATGAACAAAGTAAACATTGAATACATAAACGATTCTCATAAAACGTATTCACGTTCTAGGTATACAATGGTTATATGACTTAGACGTTGATGAATGTAGTAAGTAAGATACGAATTATCAAGAAAGCCATAGCGAACGGTAATAAGAGTAATGAAAGTCGAATGTGAGTCGGATGGAGAATGTTAGAATAAAATGCAAGCGTTGAACACTTTAACCGAAGTGAAGGTTAAGTGTACGTGAATATTAAACGGGTAGAACCTACACCCCGTGTATGGTTTGACCGTAAAATAATGAAGATCAATGATTAAACCTGTGAATGGTGAAGAAGCTGAATTAAAGATAATTACGTATAACGTAAAGAAGTCGAGTTAATGTTTATAACTTGGATGACGTTCCGAGTCGAATTAATCAGACATTATAAGATAAGAATAAGGTAATGTAAAATGTTTAACGCTATAAATACGTAGAATGGATATTTAATGATCGTTCTGAGTATACAAAGGATTGCATGACTTAGACGATAAAGAATGAATCCTGAGGTATGGCATTTAGTTGCCAAAAAGCCATAAGGAATAAGAAATTGACTTAACAAACATTATAGTTAATGGTTCGGATAAGTTAAGATAAGTTTAGATTGCAGTACAATTGTAACCTTTGATGGTTGACATATGGAAGATAGGCTAAATAATTCCTTCAGAGAGAAAAGGTATATACAAAACTGGTAACCGATCTAACTCACTGTGTGGGCAGTGTAGATGAGACGGGAACTTGTTTGTTGGTTGTTTATGGGAAACCACTCAGAGTACCATATGGACTACTAGCAGAGACACAAGGTGTGCTGAGTCCTATGAGAGTTATAAGAGAAAGATAAGAATGTAAATCATCAAAGATGATGAATGTTTGAGTAAGACATCTCCGTATGTCATGAAGTCGTAAACCGGTAGTAAAGGGAGTTGGTTGCGTAAACTTAGAGTATAAGAATGTGAACCCTAAGAAGTAAAGTTAAGTAAACCAATGCGCAAAGTGAAGTATATGACTAATTGGTGTATATGTTATTTCCTTATGTGCTACATAGGAATTGGAATGGGCAATTCAGCGTAAATTATAAGCTGTAGCTGTGCGTAAGGCAAGTTTCCTAACTTCATTCATATTTTAAATGAATGCTAGTTTCTAAAACTTCTTAGATGTTGAACTTGAGAAGTTCTGTCTATGTACGAATGTGTTATATTTGTACAAGGTGGTAGAACGTATGAGGCTTTGTGCCACAATGTCAACACTTTGGTGTTTTTATGAGATGAACTGTTCTGTGATTGAACTGTTCAATAAAAGAATGTTCTGTTTATACATGAACCGTTATTGTTAAGTCCGTGCTATTAATTCTATCCAGACAGGATGTGTGTGAAAGAAGGTAGAAAAATGAAAGTATATCAAAGTGAATGTGACTAATGTTTTAAAATGATAGGAATCGAGATTATTCCTTTTATTCAAGCTACTTCATAACCTTTGTTCGGTTATTGAAATCTGAAAAGAATGTTTAAATTCTTGAAATTGTTTGTTCAATAGCTAAGACTTGCTGAGCAATTGAATGCTCACACTTGCTTTAAATAAAAATATTTTTAGTAAACGATGTTAGAAGAACTTAAGGATCTCGTAAAGATCAAGCTGATCAGTATACAGAAGAAGTG
Source organism: Panax quinquefolius (assembly GCA_020205615.1). Taxonomy (NCBI): domain Eukaryota; kingdom Viridiplantae; phylum Streptophyta; class Magnoliopsida; order Apiales; family Araliaceae; genus Panax; species Panax quinquefolius. The sequence goes on from JAINUW010000271.1 coordinate 87,348, forward strand.
ACATTCATTATATAAATGTGCGTAAAGATCAAGTGATGACTTGTAATGTAGAATAGATGAATTAAACTATAGAATAGTTTAATGAACAGTTATGTATCTTTGGTGGAGGATGAAAGTCACTCGTGTAAGATGTAAAGAATAATGTAATTATCATTATTTGTAATGAAAGAGGTTATAAGGTATTAGAACGTGGGATTTGAGAATGTGTGGTATTATATTTAGCTATATAATGATGTATGTTTGGAAGAAGTTGGGATCGTGACGTACGGAATCCGGATGTTAAAATAGACCGGATTTCGGGGTATTACATTAGGGGCGTAACAGGGAATGCGTTTTACACTCCTTCTCGACCCACCACAAGAATCAATTATTCATCTCGAGAAGGTTCCCCTTTTTAGATATGAGAAGCTTATATACCCCACTATTTCCCCCAAACTTAGGTTCTTGCCTAACTCTTCACCTTCACTGCTTATCCTTGTCATTCTTTTATTTAAACTAGCATTATCATTTAGAGATTCCTTATGTATCAATTTGAACTAAATTAGTCCACATAGGTGTTATTATGTGCTAACCTTATTACACCAATTTCAAACAAGCAAAATATCCAATTCATAACAGAAAATTACATCAAAGTTCTAATATTTGGTACTATACTTGTCTACTTAATCTCAATCTCATCATTGGCCATCATAAAATGAACTATATCAAACCGCTGGACATATGCAATATAACATAATACTTAAATAAAATTTTATTTTTTTTTATATATGTGATAAACATAACATGATTGACAATTAATAAAACTATTTACAAACTTAAGCTACTATGCAATTAAATCACTACATGAATGCAAACATTTAATAATCCTAAAATTAAACATGAACTAACATATGCAAATCTAACTAATGAAATTAAACATGCAAACATGAAAATTAAACTAACTCCCCCAAACTTGAAAATTATAATGTCCTCATTTTAAAGATAAAGCAATAAATGTGTGAGGACTTCCCTATAATCGCCTTAGCTTGGGGTGGTGGTGGTTGTTGTTCGTCATCTGAATCACTGGGTGGAAACCTTAGCATCGGGGCTGGATGCTGGTATAGAAACTGTGTGTTGGGGTTGAAACTCTGGAGTGTCGCATTCAATAAGGCAAAAGACATATTCATGGCCTCGAACATATGATCATGTCTCGCCACAAGTCTCCTCATCTGTCTTCGGGCTTCTTTGTTGTATCCATCCATTTGTCGCTGGAGGTTTTGGAACTGAGGGCTAGATGTAGCTTCGGGTTGTGGAATCTCCTCTGCTCCTTGCTCTCCCATCGTCTCATCTCCCTGGAACTCATCGTCATCCGAGGTATCTTTAACTTTAGCCTCATCCTCCGAGGCTGGTGGAAATATAAACTCGACTCCTCTAGGGTGAGACTCGCCCCCAGGCCACACCGAATACCGCACAATCATCCTCATGTCTAACGTATAAAGCAGAATCTAGGTGGTCTCATCATCGGACCATCTTACTCCCACCTATCTACATAACCCATAAATGAGCGATGGGTGTGGCACGCCGCCAGAGAATGGTCCTCGTAGGCATCTTCGGATAGAAAAATAGATTATACCACCCACATCGATGAGAAAATCTTGGACAATGGCATATAAAAACAATGCCTCCTCCTTGGGCATATCTAACACGTGTATAGATGCAAATAGCTTGGCGCACACGAACGTGTACCATATCTTTCCATACTTGGCTGAGATCCTTACTGTGGAAGATAGTGCCCCCTTTTCGGCCCTTAATCCATATGGTACCTGACCTTGTAATTTCCATCAAAATAGCCTCATAGTCGGGATCATGGTTAAGTAAGTAAGCATACTGGCACTCTATAGGAACTCGTAATTAATATTACGTGTTGATGGCATTGGCACTGAAAGAAACTTGCTTGCCCCGAACAAATGCAGTGAATGGGACCTTATCCTCTACGTTGGCATAAAAATCTTTGACCACATTCAGAATCGCTACCTCTAGTTCTACCGTAAACTTATTTCATCCCTTCTAATAAATTTGTTGAATCATTTCACCGTCGACGTGTTCAGGTGTCAACCCCCTCTCTGGTGTGAGTGCCTTTGTTACAAGGTAGTCGTAACGGTCAGCGACAGAGTCACTTTTGAATTTGAGCCTATCAAAGGTCCTTGTTGTTGGTGTGAACCCTGAACTTTCTCCAAGTTATCTCTTCAATGTCAGTTTAGGTGCCATTGGAATTGGAATTTGTGAGCTTCAACAAAAATTCCCCCAAACTTCACTCAAGTAATCGGTCGAACACTTGGCGTGCTAGACTTGCAATACCCCAAAACTTTGTGATTTTACTTTAACTATGGTGATAAGTTTTGAGAAATTATAAGATAAATTACTCATTCTCAATATATCCTCAAGTTGTTGATTTTCCCTTCCCTTTGTGATGCGAAAATCCACTCAAGAAGATCCCTAACCTTACACCACTGAATTGGTGTGAGTTTATCTGGTTAGAATGTGTTGTGAGGGTATGAATTTATAGAGAGGAGGTAATGTACAGAGTTATGGGTTGAAGAAGTGGGAAAGTGGTTTAATGGAGTGGGGAAATGGGGATTAAGTAGCTAAATCTTGGGGCGAGGGTGTATAGCAG
>JAINUW010000271.1:95000-164758 GCA_020205615.1 Panax quinquefolius
CTCAAAGATATTTGGAATATCGAACGTCGCCGCTTCTAAAGCATGATAAAATTAATAGAGTATTAAATATTTAATATGAGTTTTTGTTGTGTCACCACAAGGCAAGTATTAAATATTTAAGATGTTAATTTATCACATTTGATGCTTATAAAGAAAATTGAACAATATTGTTTTGTTGTGTCACCACAAGGATGATATTTTTTTTTTTGAATATATGGAGTGCTAGGTTTGACTTAACTTGGATAATTTTGATTCTGGATGTGCCACCACTGATCAAAATAATCTAAGAGGCAAAAAGAAAAGGAGTTCATAGTTGATGTAATTGACAAAAGTTGTCTACCTATTTATTTATATATAGTTTGTTGTGTCACCACAAGGCTATATACATTTGAAATGGGATCCTTATTCTCACTAGCAAATCTTTAATTAGATTTTATTTAACTATATAAGTGAGGGTAATATAGTTTGAAGAAAATAGTGGGAGATACCAATTTAAAACAAGACCTAAATTATTTTGGTAATTAATAAAAGAATGTATGTTAAAATGTTGTTAATTACAAATTCATTTACGTAATTTTACAATGTCTAAAATTACTATCATGCAAGCATAATATTATTAGATGCTAAATTAACCTAATCAAATTAATGGATTGGTTAAGGAATTTGAGAATAGTTCATCATGGTCGAAAAAGCTATCTTATGTCCTTAATACGCTATATCCTCGCAATGGTTGCGCATAATGCCTCCGAGGAAGAGATTGCTACTTTTAGAAAGTGGCAAGATGATGATGCACAATTGGCTCAACGCATCATGCTCGCATCCATGAGTAACGAGCTTCAGCCACAAGATGAAAACTATGGATGCTCCTACTATATTCCCGCACATCAAGTAGTTGATGGTGAGGAAAGTAGGACCGATAGATATCGATATCTAAGGAGCTCTTCCGATCTAGAATGACCAATGACACTAAAGATGTATAAAAAGTTCTTAACATAATCAATTTGATTGATCAATTAGGACAACGGGTTTTGTCATGGATGGAGAGTTGAGCCAAGATTTGATCTTGCACTCACACCCCGGGACTCTTTTTCACAATTGTTGTGAATTTTTCATATGAACAAGCTAGATATCGCCTCACGATTTGCTTAACATGTTGAAAAATGTTGAGAGTCACTTTCCAACCAAGAAAGATCAAGTCTTACCGGTAGGGGCAAAAGGATCTTCTCAAAAGAAGAACGATTCAAAGAAGGTAAATATAAAGGCATAAACAAAGGATAATAAGAACAAAATCGATACGGATAGCAAAGGAGTTTGCTTTCCACCGCAATAAGCCTCGACATCGGAAAGAAATCAGAAGAAGCATCTTGCAGAGGCTAACCAAAGAAGCTTTAGTGAAGTTTTGGTTATAAATACAATTTTGTTCATGATTTAAAATAATTTTTTTTTTAAGTCAAGGTTCTACTTGGGTATTGGATACCGACTTTGGTTATCATAAATATAGATTTATGAAAGGACCAAGAAGTAGAAAGTTAAACAAAGATAAGTAATCCTATGTGTGGGAAATGAAGCAAAGGTTGTCATATTAGCTATAGAAACTTATAGTTTAGCAATGCCTACGGCAAATCTATTAAGTCAATAAGTTGTTATTGTATTCCAGTTCTTGTTAGAAATATTATTTCCATTTTATTGTTGGACAATGAAATTTTGGTATTATAATTAAGAACAATTGTTGTTCTATTTATAATAATAATGTTTTGTATAGAATCGAATATTACTTAATGGATTTTGTATACTGACTTTTACGTGAAAATAATTTTGCAAATTGAACAAACTAGTATAAGAAAAGGAGATGATCATTCAAAGAGTTGAATGTGTGTATTTGTTCGAATACAAGTGTGAATTATTTGAAAGGTTCAAAGAATTCGTAAATGAAACAAATTGGCAAAGTATTAAGATTCTTTGATTAGATCAAGGAATAAATACTTGTGCAATAAGTTTCTAGATCATCTCAAATGGTTTTTTCATAATGGACACATCCCGATACGCAATAATTGATTGATGTATCGAAATGAAAAATCGTACCTTGTTGGACATGGTGCGGTCCATAATGATTTTACCGACATTCCAAAGATCCTTCTCAGGATCATGTCCTAGAAATGGGTCAGATATCTACGAAAAAGGTAACCTCAAAATCCCGCCCCAAGACTCCATAAAAGTTATGGATGTGGAGGATTCCTAATCTTAAGTATGTTAAGATAAGGGTTGTCCAACTTATGTGAAAAAGGTTTCAAAGGATAAGCTTGGGACAAGATTTGACAAGTACAGATTTGTGGGACATCCTAAAAAGTAAGTTTAGGTATATGTTCTATAATCCTACTTAGCAAAAGGTGTTTGTTATACGAAACACGCGCTTCTAAGATAAAGGTGTTTATCATCAAAGGGCTAGTGGGAGGATAATAGATCTTCAAGAGTTCAAGAACCACAAAACACTATAAGTCAAATAAGAGGAACTCGTAGATGATTCTATTGTACCACAAACCAATCGTAAATCGGAATAAGACCCGGAAGATACCTAGGAGGTATGGATTCATCATAGATGATGATGATGATGAGGTACACATCATAGAAGATGATGATCCAGCAAGTTACATACGATGAGGTCAAAAGAGTTCTGATTTGTGTGTAGAAAAAGTGTCACAAAAAGCGTCGTGGGAAATTTCTAGTATTATATGTTGATATACTACGGATGAGGAATAACATACCAATGCTACAATCAAGAAAGATAAAGTTGTCTAAACATTCCTCCATGAATGATTTGGGAAGAGTATCTTAAATGGGGATATAAATCTATATAGATAGATTTAAGAGGATGCTCGACTTAACCCAAGGAACGATATTCATTTGATGCTAAAGTCGTTTAGCATGGCAAACCCAAGAGATGTCTCATGTCGATGAGCTATGGAGTGTATCTCTCTTAATAGTCCCCACAGACTCCAAAAAAGAGAGGCATCGCATGAGTGACAATCATGTATGCAATGAAATATACGAGACCGATGTCGATCACCATATTATGGAGAAGTTCACTATGAGTCGCTGAAAAACATCTTAAAGTGCTTAACCGCACTCAAGGATGTGATCATATTCATGGTGGGTCTAAATTAAAACTAGAGGGCTTAATGACTCAAGTTTTTTTCGTACATGCACCAAGATGATGAAAAAATCCACTTTAAGGTAAAGCGTTATCTTGAATAAGCAGGTGCGTTGAATCGAAAGGTTCCAAACAAAGAAAGAGTTGTTGGTTTAGTGATAAAGACAAAGTATATAGCTATAAATGAAGTCGCAAGTTGATTGTTTGGATTAAAAGTTCATTACGTAACTAGAATAGTTCCTAAGTCTCATCTTGGATCTAAACATGTGTTGTGGCACTTTCATTTGATTATAAGAATCATTGAAAGATGGGAAATCACTATGAGATAGTGGACTCTCAAGAACAACATTACATATCCATTAACTAAAGCTTATCCAACAAAGCAGGATAATCGTCACTTAGAGAAGAAGAGTATAGAAGATACCATGGCGATCGGCTTTTTAGTGCAAGTGGGAGATTGAAAGTAGTATGCACACAAGCCAATCATGTTTGATGATAAAGCATATACTTGTAATAATCTTATTCATTTATTAATAAAAAGTATTAATTTATTAAAGGCTTTTAATTATCTACATGATGATGTGTTTTATAATATGTGATAAACCCATAGTTTTAAGCAATGCTTTTAGAATAATGATGATGATCATTCTAATGAGATCTAAATTTTAGAAAGCTTAAAACTAAAATAGTTCCCAATCATTGGATTACTAAATTGGGGATTAGTGAATCCGGATAGATTGGTACATACGTTGCTTGCTTTCATCGATGAGGATGATTGATCTCATGATCATTTGTGTGGAGACACTAAAGCAAGTATGTAGGTGCTTATTAGAGAATAAGTTCATCGAACGTGGCTCGCTAAGGAATACCTAATGGAGTTTTTACTTTTCGTCAATAGGAATTTTCAGAGTGATAGTAGACAAGTGATCCTGGACTTGAGATCATCATAGTATCTTGTGTATGATGAGTTATACTTTGACTTATTCCTTAAGACCCTTAGGGTATATCAAAGGGTATGCTTGGGTATAATAAGTTGTACATGGAGATAATGTATGATCAATAAAGAATCTACCACTTCTATTAAAAGAAGAGAAATGTCCTATGTGATTCGATAAATGACAACCCAAAGAGTCCTTGGTTAAGGCGTAATGAAATTAGAAAGGAGTTTCTAATTTGCATTATTTGGAGTTGTGCATTTAAGGATCGAAATACATATATAATTAAATAAAATAAGACTTGACAAAGAATTCCATGTCTTATATTTAATCGGGGACATCAGATGGTGGAAGGATTGAATTGTATTTAAGAACTATTTACTCAAAGGTTCTTTTATGATTAATGTTGAAATCTATATTATCCGGAAAGTCGTTGATCGCTAGGAGGCTTATCCTATGTAGAATAAATATTATTTATTTAAATAAATTAATTGTTTAATTTATTTATTTAAATAAGATTAGAATTGTTCTAATTGATTTATTCACAACCGGTTTTTAATATGGAGAACCTAAAGGGTCACACCATAAAAGGAAGAATAATTATTTAAGAAGTTAATGGCATAATCGTAATAATATAGTTAAGTATATTTAATTTAATCTATGGTGATAGAATAAATTAAATAGCTTAATATTTATTATTTAATATTTTAGAAATATTAAATATAAATTAATAAGAGGAGTCTTATTAATATTATTACAATTATTATTATTTTAATTTCTAAAAGAGTTTAGGAATTAATTTAATATAAGTACTCTCATTTATTCCTAATTGGATTAGGAAGGAAAATTAGTTAAAGGAGTTTAATTAATTATCCCTAATAAGATTAGGGAGCTTAATTAATTAAAAGAATTTAATTAATTAAATAAAACCCAATTCCTTAATTGTTAAGGTGGGTTGCCCACATCTATAAATAAGAGGAGTCTTATTATGGGTGTATGTGGTTGTTGACTTTTTACAACATACGTAATAATTCCAATAGTGGAGAGTACGCCTTTTCTATAGAGATAGAAAAACTAGGGTTTAGCCAACCACCCATCTTCTTAAATCCTTCTTCTTCCTGGTGGATCACCTCAGAGGCCAAACACTTGGGTAACGTTGATCAAAGGAAGGAACCAAACCCGTGGATTCAAGTTGAACGCTAAAAGGATTGGAGGTGAACTTGCACCGAGGAAGCTCTTGATCTTCAAGGGTATGATTTGTTCTTCATATCTTTTCGTTTAATTAAATAATAATAATTGTGCATAAAGGGTGATCCCGTATATGGTTTGTAAAATTTTAAAACTCGATTTTACACGCTCATTAAACATTTATCTTTTTATGCAATTTGATTGCGCATGTCCCGAGAGAAAAGTCATGAGTCCTTGAATGTAGTCGGCGGTGGAAGATTTTCAATTGTTTCTAACTTCGCTCTATCAACCTCTAATCCCTTCGCAGAGACCTTGTGCCCCAAAATTATTCCTTCTTCAACCATGAAGTGGCACTTCTCCCAGTTAAGCACCAAATTTGTCTCCACACATCGCTTTAAAACCATCACCAAATTCTCTTAAACAAATATCAAAATTATCTCCATAGACAGAGAAGTCGTCCATGAAGACTTCCATATTCTTTTCCACCATGTCTGAGAAGATGGCCATCATACACCGTTGGAAGGTTGCAGGTGCATTACACAAGCCAAAAGATATTCTCCTGAATGCAAAAGTGTCGTATGTGCACGTGAAAGTAGTTTTCTCTTGATCTTGAGGAAGCGATGAATATTCCGAAAAAGATTGCATACCGCTAAAAAGCTTTTTAGGGGTGTTAGGTGAGATAGCGATCTGCCATATCGATGAAGTCGGGCAATTTGAACAACAAATTTCCAGGAAGTCACCATCAGTGCTCAGAAATGTCTGATGAATTTAATGCTTTAACGGACGCCTTCAAACGGACATATTTCAAAGGCTCCTTTATATACAAATCATCAGACACAGATGTAACAAGCAAACAAGTACATAACAAAAAGCTGAAGAACACTCAACGCTCAACTCTACAATCAATCAAGAAATGTTTCTTAACTACTCAGTTCTTTTGAACATATACTTAACAGCAACCGATCACTAAACACGTGCAAGTATACGCGGTCTAACAAGTAATATAGTGATAAGGAAAGTGTCGTACCCACGAAGAACTATCACTAATATTTACCAAATACTGACTCTGTATCGCTTAAGTCTTATTCGAACAGCAAACTAATAGAATTGTGATTAATCTAGTTCTAACTAATTATCAAAACAAGTAAATGGATAACGACTGGTAATGAAGGAACTACAAGATAAGGTCATAACTTCTCCCCACACTGGCATTCTGTCAAACACCTGGTGTGCTATGCTTCATCAAACTTCCTACCCTTTTCTCTTTGGTCTTAGTGGTCACGACAGTTTGTCGACCGAGAACACACAAGTGCTCAAACACCTCTATCGAGGTATGTACAAACATATCCTCTCTGGATCCATCCAATAGGAAATAGAATAGAGAAGAACATCCAAGCTAGGTGATAATCCTACACATGTCTATGTGAATTAACCATGACAAGGATTTAAAGATTAAGTTCTCAATTTGGCCACATGTGGTGCACAGATATATGTCTATTCTACAAACAACTTATATCATCAAAATAATTCGACAACCTATAATCACATGCCAATATATTAAGGTGTAAATCTATAATCCCTCTTTTAACATCATATATATTACCAAAATCATCACTAATGTCTTAGCAAGAATCATGAGGCATGAATATATTAAACCAAACCATATGGTGCAAACCAAACAGATAGGACAATCAATTCGAATTAATCAAAGGGTTCCATTATAACCTTAGAGCCAATACTTAGTTCATAGCTCTTGAACAAAATATAAGTAGCAATAAAGACAACATTTATGGATTACAAAATCAAAGGAAACAGATGGATAAGAATAAACTCTATTAAGCTCTTCAGTCTCCAAGAATTCCACTCTTTTCAGGCTTTCCAATCCGTATTGCTCACAGCTCTTGGTGCTCCAAGGAATCCCAAACATCTCCCTATTCTACCTAATCTATATTTACAGACATTATCTACGAGATAGATAGGGAAATTACAAAAGCTATTTCCAAGAGGGGAAACTATTCTATTTTATCCGAATATATATCGCAGAGGCTATCTTCTTCATTATATATTAGTCTTTCATTTAAGCTAGGTCAAAACCACCTCTTCTCTGCCTGGGCACTAGAGGTCATGCTGAGGCAAGAAGAATAAAACTAAAGGTGGCACTGCAGTGCCATGTCAGCATGGAAAACACCGAGAGTCGGCCACAGTGATGAGTCCATGAGGAAGGGAGGCTGCTGGCACCGCAGCCGCCAAGATCGACGCCACTGGACAAGGGGGTGGCGCTGTGGCGCGAGCTTAAAGCTTTGCTTTGGCGCTGCGGCGCGAGTGTATGAAAAATGACCATTTTGCCCTTGAAAGCTGGAAAAGACCTATTAAGCCCTACAATACATCAGTTAAGCAAAATAATACTAAAATAATATAAAAGCTATATAAAATCTATGAAGATCAAGCAACTATATAGCAATAAAGGATCTGAATCGCAAGTATAAATCCCACTCATCAAATATCCCTAAACTTAAGTCTTTGCTTGTCCTTAAGCAAACTATCTAACACAAAAATAACAATAGAAAATCAACACACGAAAGAAATATAAAACTATATATTAGCATCATGGCTTCAAAGCTCAATCATAGCTACTCCCAGAGAACAGGGCAAACACAGATATGAGTAAGGGTTCATTTCCATTTCAAATATAAGACTGTATTCGATCCATTTTATGTGTGTGTGTGTGTGGAGACCAACCGTCCTAACTAAGCATATCCCAAAAGAAGCTCATATAATCGATTGCAGATACCAATATTCTCACTCAATAACTTAAACATTCAACAAGTATTAAGAATAAGACACAAATGCATGAAAGGATCAAAAGGCTTTAGCGTGAAGACAGTAAAATCTGACTCGGACAGTCCTTAATTACCTTAGGCTATTCAGAGCTACCCATTAATGAGCTTTTGATCAATGATTCCCAAGCCAGATGACTTTAGGGCACTAAATGTAGAACACCCCTATGAATAAAATAACTCAAGCAGCAAAGGCCACATAATCAACATAAGCCAAATGAGAGTTTACAAAATCCGAAGATTATTCGGTGAGTGCATTTTATGCTCCATTTCAACATCGGTCTTGCGTTTATGGTGGAGTGTGTTTCACGCTCCATCTCGACCCACCGCAAAACTTTCGATATATATTCTTTTGTACCTTTTCTTTTCTTTTCTATTTTTTATATATGTCAACATGCCAAAAACCAAGATCTGAAACTGTATAAGCATCAAAGTCTTTTATTATCTTGTAAAAATGAAAGTTTAAAAGAGTGAACATATTCTCAAAGTAATAAACACGTAAACTAAAATCAAAAAATAACTAGTTAACACAGTTGGTCGGTGCTTGCTAAGAAGGACGGATCAACAACAGTCTCAACTTATCGACTAAACAAACCCCTAGCTCACACATGCTTGACATGACTCTAAGAGATAGACATAATTACTGGCGCTTGTCATTTGCCATAATAAAAAATTAATAAATTATATAAAACCCTTGCATAATAACTGCTCAAAATAGGGTAATAACGTCATTAATATGGCACAAGCATCCAAAATAAAATAAAAACATAATACCAAAGGCTAATAAAACCCAAAATGAAATCCAAAACGTAGTTCATCCATGACTGCACTACAGTACTAGATAAAAACATAAGCAACAAACTAAGATATGGCAACCTATCATGGAAGTAGACAGAATAAAACAGATAAACCATAAACACCCCCAAACTTAAGATGAGCAATGCCCTCATTGCTAATCATATATAAATTAATATAAGAGGGCTTTCTTGAAGTCTGATCACTCAGCAGTGACATCATCCTCGTCAGCTTTGTCGGGCGGTGATGGTGGAGGGTATGGTGGGAAAACAGGAGGCTCTGGGAACTATTATGGCGTGAACTCAGCATTCTCGCCACTATAGTCAGTGTAAATGCTCTACATAGTGTTAACCAGCTCAGCCTGATATTACATCACGATGTTCTGCCTTTGGGCAATCGCTGCCATGTGCCTCTGTTGCCTAGGAGCATTGGAGTCTTGTTTCTGATGCAGTAGGGTCAGGGATTCCATAATCTCTGCCAGTAGTCCTTGTTAAGTTGGGCCTGCGTCTGGCATTTACGATTGTCCGACCTCTAAGGTTTGAGGTAAAAGTAGTATGCACACAAGCCAATCATATTTGATGATAAAACATATACTTTGTAACAATCTTATTCATTTATTAATAAAAAGTATTAATTTATTAAAGACTTTTAATTATCTACATGATGCTGTTTTATAATATGTGATAAACCTATAGTTTTAAGCAATGCTTTTAGAATAATGATGATGATGATCATTCTAATGAGATCTAAATTCTTAGAAAGCTTAAAACTAAAATAGTTCCCAATCGTTGGATTACTAAATTAGGGATTAGTGAATCCGGATAGATTGGTACATTCATTGCTTTCTCATTGGATGAGGATGATCGATCTCATGATCATTTGTGTGGAGACACTAAAGCAAGTATGTAGGTGCTTATTAGAGAATAAGTTCACTGAACGTGGCTCGCTAAGGAATACCTAATGGAGTATTACTTGTTTGTCAATAGGAATTACTATAGTGATAGTAGTACAAGTGATCCTTGGACTTTAGATCATCATAGTATCTTGTGTATGATGAGTTATACTTTGACTTATTCTTTAAGACCTTAGGGTATATCAAAGGGTATGCTTGGGTATAATAAGTTGTACATGGAGATAATGTATGATCAATAAAAAATCTACCACTTCTAGTAAAAGAAGAGAAATGCCCTATGTGATTCGATAATTGACAACCAGTAGTCCTTGGCCAAGGCAGAATGAAATTAGAAAGGAGTTTCTAATTTTCATTATTTGGAGTTGTGCATTAAAGAATCAAAATACATATAATTAAATAAAATAAGACTTGACAGTAATTCCATGTCTTATATTTAATTAGGACATTGTATGGTGGAAGGATTGAATTATACGATAACTATTTACTCAAAGGTTCTTTTATGATTAATGTTGAAATCTATATTATCTGGAAAGTCGTTAATCGCTAGGGAGGTTTATCCCTATTGTAGAATAAATATTATTTATTTAAATAAATTAATAGTTTAATTTATTTATTTAAATAAGATTAGAATTATTTTAATTAATTTATTCACAACCGGTTTAATATGGAGAACCTAAAGGGTCACACCATAAAAGGAAGAATAATTATTTAAGAAGCAAATGGCATAATTATAATAATAATTTAAGTATATTTAAATTAATCTATGGTGATAGAATAAATTAAATAACTTAATATTTATTATTTAATATTTTGGAAATATTAAATATAAATTAATAAGAGGAGTCTTATTATTATTATTATTACTATTATTATTATTATTTAATACCTAAATGAGTTTGGGAATTAATTAATGAAAGTACTCTCATATATCCTAATAAGATTAGGAGGCTAATTAATTAAAAGAGTTTAATTAATTATTCCTAATAAGATTGGGAGCCTAATTAATTAAAAGAGTTTAATTAATTAAAATAAAACATAATTCCTTAATTGTTAAGGAGGGTTGCCTACATCTATAAATAAGAGGAGTCTTATTATGGGTGTAGAGTTGTTGTTGACTTTTTCACAACAGACGTAATTCCAATAGTTGGGAGAGTACACCCTTTTCTATGGAGACAGAAAAACTAGGGTTTTGCCAAATACCCATCTTCTTGAATCTTTATTCTTCCTTGGTGGATCACCTCTAGAGGCCAAACACTTGGGTGGCTAATGTTGATCAAAGAAAAGAACTAAACACGGTGGATTCAAGTTGAACACGAAAAAGGATTGGAGGTGAACTTGTACCTGAGGAAGCTCGAATCTTCAAGGGTATGATTCTTGTTCTTCATATTTTTGTTTAATTAATAATTGTGCATAAAGGGTGATCCGGGTATATGGTTTGTAAAATTTTAAAACTCTGATTTTCCACGTTTTTATTTATTTTGTGCAATTTGATTGCATTCATGAATATTATAAACCTAACAGGAGGTGGCTCAGTAGGTGGCCCATACCCTTCTCCTCTGACATGCGAAGCCGCCTTGTCCCATACATTGAAGCGTGATATGACTTGATGGTCGATGACCTCCATGGGTGGCAAAGCTATCTCTTCTGGTCCCTAATGGATACCTGCCTGCTTGCACCATCGGGTGATCAAGGATGGATATGGAAGTCCCGTAGAGGTGGTACTCTTGATCGCCTTCAAGATGGACTCATGAATGAGAACTCCGATATCCACGTCTAGACCTGTGATAATGGCAAATAATAGGATCGCTCTATCCTTAGTCACGTCGCTAAGGTGATGAGTAGGGATCATGTTGGCACATAAAATGAACCATGCCTTCCCATAGTGACTGAGTGCCTGATGCAGGAAACTGGTCTTCTCACCAGTCATGTCATTAGTTTTCCATGTTGTCCCGAGCTTGCAGAGCCTCCTGAAAATATCGTCCAAATCATAGCTATGAAGTCCCTGTGCCATATAGTCCTTGCCCTCATAACTAGGAGTCGTGAAAAGTGCATTGATATCTTGGCTTCCAAATGTCATGGATCGGCCCCTGACTTGAACAACAGCAGGACCTTTGGCACTAGCATTAGCATAGAACTCGTGAACCATAGATACGATGGCCGACTCGAGTGGTTTTGTGAAGTGCAACCACTTGCATTCAAGGAGTATGGCTGCTAGCTCACCATCCTTAGTTTTATTAGGCCTCAACCCCCGTTCAGGAATCAAGTTTCATTGGGCAAAAGAGTTTTTGTACCGATTCCATGCCTCTTCGCTGATGAATTTTACGTTGTCTCAAGCCTGTGCTGTTGCGGATGAGTAACCGTTGACGCTAAGTTGTTGCCTCTTTGGAGCCATTTCAGAATTCATAGTTAATAATATACCACAAGGCACAAGATCCCAAACAATAAGAGCTAACAGCCTTAATTGACTGGCTACAGCACCTTTAAACAAATCACAGCCCAACTATACCTCAACAGAAGCAAAGTGCAAGTAAATCTTACTCAGACAATAAACCAAACACCTATCGTGTGTAACCTTAACCCCAGTTTTCTATGTTATTTTGATTTGAATCCTCAAACCCAAGTGTATAACAATAATAACACTAGCCCAATAATCAGAAGTAGACAAGAATTTTTTCAGGCCAATTAATCAAAGGACATGAAAAATCCTAAAACACAAACAAAATTTGACTGAAATCCCAAATTACCTTGAGTAGGAAACCCTAGCTTGATTCTGATCTCCTTTTGCATTCACACCTGACTTGAGGTTAGTCTGATTCTGTAGTGAATGATATCATGAATAAGGGGTTGTGCTATGTAGACGGTTGGGGGGGTCATGCTCGGGAAGAGGGGCTGTTGGGTTGCTTGTGCTGCTGAGATATGTCGAGAGAAAAGAGGAGTAGTGGCCTAAACTCCTGGCTTCATTGTGTTTTCAAAAATGAAAACTCACTTTTGGTGCAGCGGCGCGGGTATTGCCTTGTTGCTTGGCGCTGCGGCATGAGTTAACAGTAGGTTTGGCTCGCTTGTGGCACTACGACGCAAGGCATAGATTAGTGGATGGTGCTGTAGTACGAGAGTGCAGTGGGTTGGGCTTTATGGTGGCAGCTGCGGCACGAGATCCCCTTTGTTGCTTGTCACTGCGGCGCGAGGTAGAGAATTGGGATAGTGAGCATGGTGCTACGACGCGAGTTCCAGTGTATTTACTGGCGCTGCAGTGCCAGCCTTGAATATGAGTTTTTACCTGCATAAACCAAGCTATGTATTAGCCATCATATTAATAAATACATATATGTATAATAACCCACACGATAACTAGCTTAACTATACTACAATATATAAAATACTAACATAAAAGGAAAACATGTTGTTTTCATTCTATAGCCACAAAAACATGCATATGAGATACAACATTGTAGTATAATTAAACTGGCAGCTATGTTAACAAACTAAAAGGAAAAGACACACAGTAAACTAGGCATAAGTAAAGAAAAATAGAGAAAATTGATACTGAGATGGGGTTGTCTCCCCACCAAGCGCTTGTTTTAAAGTCGTCAGCTTGACTATTTCGTTACCGTTCAATTCGGCCCATAAGAAAAAATGACCATTTCATGCTGCCTATTTGTCAATTCCATTAGATTTTTGGCAGACATGGATGATTGGACATCACCCTTGTCTTCACCCATCGACACGAAGAATCTTTCACCACTAGAATTATCCACTAATTCGCCTTTTTCATCAATCTGAAAGCGTTCTTTGTGCGCTAGTGGGCCCTCCAGGGTTTCCACAACCATGAGCGTGGTTTCTAACTTTTTATTATTCTTGACCTTACAACCACTTGTGATCCTTTCTTTTCCTACCTCAGACGCCAAAGTTGGTCAATCTGCATCTTGACATTTCCCTCAACACCTTTATGATAATCACCATCTTTTCCTTGCATATCCATCGTGCAATGCTCTCCTTCTTCATCGTTGAGTTCAATTATAACAGGTAAATTGCCTTACGGCGGATTTATGATGGCATTGACGAGTTGTCCCAATTGCATTTTCAGGTTCTTCAATAGGGAATCTTGGTTCGCCATTCGAACCTCATTTCTCTCTACAAAGTTGGTGAGGAACTCTTCAAGCCTTTTCTCTTCTTCTTGTGTTGAGTCTACATAGAAGCTCTCATTGGTTTGAAATGTCACCTTATCCTGTAGCAGAGACTGATATTCAAATTGATTCAGATTGGAGTAATTTGGATCATGATACCGCTCTTGACTGTAGTCCCAAGAGTTTGGATAACCCTGATAGTTTGGGTGATAGTAAATCGGTTCAATTTCAGCTCAATCCTGACAGTAGCCATACTGAGTGGACTGACCCTCAAGATTGTTAGAAAACGTCAAGAGATTTGAAATTTTATCTTCCAATCGCTCAAGTCCTTCTTCCAATCTTGGTTGTGCTGTCCTCTCAAATGGTCATTGATAACAATGATCATCCATAACCTGTAAACTTAAAAACACCAAAAGGAAGATCAAACAAATAAAGGAAATATATATATTTATATATATATATATATATATATATATATCGTTCAAATTAAGACTAAATTGATTGAAATCAATATTGAACAATATTAGAATAATAGTTCCCCGGCAGCGGCGCCAAAAACTTGTTGGTCGGAAAACCGATCACTAAACACGCGCAAGTATACACGGTCTAACAAGTAATACAGTGATAAGGAAAGTGTCGTACCCACGAAGAACTATCACTAATATTTACCAAATACCAACTCTATATCGCTTAAGTCTTATTCGAACAGCAGACTAATAGAAGTATGATTAATCTAGTTCAAACTAATTATCAAAGCAAGTAAATGGATAACGACTGGTAATGAAGGAACTACAAGCTAAGGTCATAACTTCACCCCACACTAGCATTCTGTCAAACACCTGGTGTGTTATGTTTCATCAAACTTTCTACCCTTCTCTCTTTGGTCTTAGTGGTCACGACAGTTTGTCGACCGAGAACACACAAGTGCTCATACACATCTGTCAAGGTATGTATAAAAATATTATAAAATTCCAGAATTTTTAAATTGTTATATTAAATATCTATTGAATTATTTAAGTATTTAATGGACGTGTTTATTGTTGAAAAAATAATTGTTCAAATTTGATTTAATTTGGTTAAATATTTGTTAAATAAATAATTAAGGAAATTAATTATTGTATTCTAATTTAATTTAATTATTAAGTTAGAGAGTTTTGATTAAATGAATTATTATATTTTAATCTAAATTTGTAATTAAAAAGATGTGTTAGTTGATTAAATAAAGTTATAATTATATAGAAAATTATAATTTTGTGGTATTGATTTGTGTGTTAAAGTGATTTAATAAATTGATTATTGAAAAATTTAATTCAATAAAAGTGTGACAAATAACCTTCTATAAGGGAGTTATTAAGATAAATTAAAAGAGTTTAATTTGTTTTTTGTCAAACAATGCTTAATGCCTATTAAGTCTTTAATCTAATTGTTTTTTACCAAACAAGGCATAAGGATTAAATAATTATATTTTAAGTGGGTAACCAAACAAGCCTTATGGCTTTTGATTTTCAAAAATATAATAAAAATCCTAAACTATTTTTTTCCATGTAATTAAACAATTTCAATAAACAAACTATATTATGTTGAAATATGAATATGTATGAATATTTTATTTTTAGATGACAATTATTTTTAGATGAATTATTTATTTTTATTATATGTTATGTGATAAGATGCATATTAATTGTATGTTAAATTACTTATGTTGTTAGGCCAATTATTTAAATTGGTTAAGGATGGAATTAATTCTAATTAATTTTAGATGGGATGACTTACAAATATGAGTTTGAGTTTGGAGCGATTATTTAAATTAGAGATGGAATTTAATTCTGCGTAATTTGGTTACAAAAACGAAATTAGTCGTCGAAATTAGGATAGATCAGTAACCACAAAAAATGTGTCACGGTTGACTTTTTGGTCAAAAGTCAACCGGTTGACTTTTTTTGGGGAAAAAGTCAACTACTAAAATTTTGAAGTTGAGTTTGACGAAACGGATAGTCCCATGACGTCGGGACGTCGACTTTAGTAGGAATCGATATAAGTATCGAACACATTTCGACTACTGAAGGCAAAAATGGTCAAAATTATTATTTGATTAAAAGGTTAAATAATATTTTCATTTAACAAGAGATCGAGATTTGGGGTACTTGGTGACCATCAAATTGGGACAAGAGAGAGGAGCATACGATATATTGCATGATAGCCAAGAAGGGATTTATTTTTTTATTCAAAAAAAAAAAAAACTCTTCAATTTCTCAAACTCCCACTTCCCTATTTAATTAGCTAGACTAATGAAGGCAATTGATGATATTGGAATGAGTTACGAATGGGAGGGGGCTCAAGTTATATCAACTCTCATATACATGTTTTCCTTCCAACTACTTCTTCACTTTGCAAAGAAAATTCTACGTGAGAGAAAAATATTGGGAGTTGAGAGTGGTGCTAGGTGGCCTAAGAATTACGGAGGTTGCAAAGGAGTTAGCAAGCAAAGGGGTGAGACTCTAGCAAGATTAAACCAAGAGAAATTTCTTCCAAAAGGTAAGCTTCAAACCATTTCTTATGTTATGAGAAAACTAGTAAGAAAATTAATGTATAAACATGGTAGATGGTTTGTTTTGACTTTGTAATGTCATGCTAGGGTTTGTTTTCGATATGTGGTAGTAGAGAGAGTGAAATTTTCGGTTTAGTACATGCTCTAATTCATAGAAAGTCAAGAAATCATGCCATGTATGCTAGCTATTTGATAAAATGCCTCTTAGATGCTAATTTGATGAAAACATGAAAAGTTAGAGAATTGAATTGTTGTAACATGTGTATATATATGTTATTAGAAGTGGTGCGGATAATAGGAATCAAACCCATGCATGCTAGAATCAAAATCATGATTTTCTCAAAAGTTGGGTTAAACTAGTTTGCATGATTTTTTTTTAGGATTTTTGGTCACTCGAAATCATGTCTTAGATAATCCATTTGGTGCATGTAATAATTTTGTAAAATAGTATGTAGCATGAGGTATAACATGTCCAAATTTCATTCGGATCAAAAGCTATATTGAGTGAGATATGAAAATCGTAAGCAAACATGTTAGAAAAAAAAAAAAAAAAACTGTGAACTGCTGACCCTAAAGACAAAATTGGTGCTAGCTACAGTTTCCAGAAAATTGTGGGCTTTTGGGTTATTATAGTACACTGAATAAGCTTTCCATAGACTCGGAACGGACTAATTTCGACTTTGAGCAAGGAGTTATGACTTTTCAAAGTAGTTGTGTCAAATCTGTCCAACAAATTCGGTGCAGTCCTCTTGCACGGATTTTCTGGAATTTTGTGCTTGGAATTTGAAGATGGTCCATGAACGAAAGTTGTAGCCCCAGAAGTTAGCTTCGCGTGGGCGCAAGAATCGCTCAAAAATGTTTTAAAACGAATTAGTTATGACTGTTTTAGCGAGATATGGTAAAGTGAGAAAAAAATGTAAAAAGCTGTTATGTTTGGGCATTTTTTTAAGTTACATTTGAAATTTGCCTATGATGTCTAAAATGGGTGGCATATATTTTCTAAATATATTCTCTTATGATGTTTATAGCATATCCAATAGGAGACCCTTATACTTTCAAACTAGATTGTGTATGAATGGTGATTAACGAGACACATGTAATTAGGTTACGTGAAGGTTAATTACTAGCGTGTATTAAAGCAAAGCTCATCAAAAAGTTTCCTAACCCTAATTTCTTTTGGGTATTTATTAAATCCTTACTAATATTATCGTAGTAAGGGTAAGTATTGGACTTGTGTTAGTTATTTATTCGTGCAAGTTTCTTCGTTGAAAAGTCATACAAACTCCAATTATCTTGCAAGCTTTTCAATGGTTATTCAGTTATTATTCTAACGGCTATGCTTTTAAGTTTCATGTCATCATAGAACTGTTTCTATGTATAATCCTAGCCTTTGGTTCCGGCTAGTTATTATTGATGAAAAATGATTTAAAACACATCTTTCGAAGCTATTGAATGTTTACCAATCCAAGTTGCCTTGGTGAGGTCTCGCATGATTACTAAGATGAACAACCCGAATGAACGGGAAAAAAAGATGTCGGGCAAATAGTCCCATTTATGCTTATGCATTTTAAACTTAATACATGTGCACAATGTAGGGTACAATGGGCTGATCACCTGGCGTACTTGCAGAGACCGTTTACAGTCTATTTGATTGTTAAACCGTCTGATGGTTTTTGATGAAAGAAATATGTTCAGGGTATTTTTACACCCCTTAGTATGATATTGAAAATTCTTAAATTTCCATTCTTGATGTTCCTATTTAACACTTGATAATCTTTTCAACTGTTGAGGTTTAGCTATTCAACTGCTTTTTCCTCGATGTATGTTTTCAAATTTACGTATATACTTCTTTGGGCAATTCGTGCTCATTCTTGCTTAAACCTTTCGAGTTAAGGATGAGAATTGAGGGTCGAGGCAAGGACAAGGGAAAGTCCAAGATGAAGTGATGCTAATGATTATGTAATAAGTTAATTATTTTAGATATGTGTAATGTAGCGATAAACGCTAAGACTAAGTTCCAGATGTTTTAAGGTTGTAAAGACTTGGGATTTTATTTCGACTATTTGTGTAATGGGTAATATAATATTATTATTATTGTTAAAGTTTACTTAGATAGATGATGTTGTATCTTTTAATTTACCATGTCGATTCATTATGATTATTCCATAAGTGTAATGTTATAAATTTTATTCAACTAATCCTTAGTTGATGTTCGTTGAATTCAAATTACTACGAAATGTATCCAAACCAAACTCACTTTGGTGCGGACTTGTACTCTAAATACTGAGATGAACAACCCTATTATAAGGGGTAATTTACGCTTAGCGTTGAAATATTTGTGCACAATACATTGTACGAAGGGTTGATCCCCCTGAGTACGAGGAGTCGCTATAGTCTTATAACTGTTAAAGTTTAAGTTGAAAAATTACTTATAACTATAGACATAGTTCATGGTCTTAGGACCCTCAGTTATATACTTCAGAATGTTGATAAATCATATTGTTTAATTCTATCGAGCCTCTTATTTGACAGTTCTTGTAAAGATTTCCATTCACCGTTGTTTCAAGTGAGCTTTGTTTGCTCACTCTTGCTTATCTAATTATTACAGTTAAGGATGGGAAGGTTGATGTACCTAGCACCAGTAAGGGAAAAGGAAAGATGAACAAGTATTGAAGACTTGTAATATGTTGATATTTTATTATTAGATTTTAATTGAATGGTTGTAATGAAGTTTATTTATTTTCCGCATTTAAATGATTGTATTTAAAGGTTAGACAACCTAGGAGATTTTTAATATGTAACCTTTAATGGGGAAGGTTTTATTTATTCAATTTTATTATGATTGGGTAGTTAGATATGAATGTTTGATTAAGTGAACACCAAATCCTGTGGGAATGAAGTACCTGAGTTTGGGGGTGTCATAAGTTGGTATCAAAGCCTTAGGTTATGAACCTTAGGTGGGGAAAAGCCTTAGGAAGTAACCTTCGAAAAGATAGTGATGATAAATTCTTATAGAGTTTTAAGGAATAAGTAATAAAACATGTATGTGCTTACGTGATTACAACTTATGTGCTCGTGAGTGTCGAGTAATAACTAAAACTTAAAAATCTTGTCGTCAGGATGGCTAATGTCAGAGAATCCAGTCAGGCTAGGGAGGATGGACCTCAGATGCCTAAAGAGGAGGAATCTCGTGACATTCAAGTGGTTTGGGAACAACTACTTCCACGGGAGTTAGCCCCGTTGCTTACGGTGGTTGAGGATGAGGATGATGATATAGAAACAGATGAGCAAGACCCCGTTAAGTTACCGCAAATGATTGAGGATGACAAGGATGAGGAGGAGGAGGAAGAGATTCCACGGACCTCGATGGTACAAAAGGACGACGAAATCCAAGACCTAGAGGAACGTCTGAGCAATGTTGAAGAAAAGCTGGTTCACATTGAAGGAGAGAACGAGCGAATGACAGCAGAGATTGCAGAGTTCAAGAACAAGTTGAAAGAGGAATCTACTAAGAGGGCAAGAGCCGAAGATACGTACGAGGAAGCTGATCAACGAGCCGAAATAGCAAAGGGAGACGCACAAGCAAAGAGAATGAAGATGGAGGAAATGAATAATGTGTTCAACACAGTGATTAATCGAGCTCAGGATCGGGGCATGGATTATCCGATTCAGTTTGAGACGTTGCCATCGTACATATTAGATCGTCGAACTATGTTCCGAATTATGGATGAAGAGCGTCGTAAGGCTATGCAGTATCTTAGTAGGACATCGTAGGGAATGTACTTGATATATGATTTATGATATGATAAATAATATGTAATCCCAAGTGTTATGTAACCTATGGGATATGATAATAAGGTCCTGAAACTTTAGTAGTTCAGGAAAATAATGTAAATAGCAGTGATGTTATTGTTATGATGTTTTCAAAGAAATTATGAATAAATAAAAGTTATTATCTTCTTTTATCCAAAGTGTTATGTGTTATGTGATTATTACTTTTATGGGGGCAAGTTAAGTAGAAATTACTTAAAAGAGTTGAGTAATAATCTAATAAGCGTATTTTTAGTAGAAAATGCCTCCAAGACGTCAACCACCCCGACAGAGAACCACTGAAGGAACCAACAATAATAATGTTGAAGCTAACACCATTCAGTAGCTGGTGACGTTACTGACAGGTGCACTGCAGAATCAACCGCAAAATCAACCACAAAATCAAGCTACTACGTTGAAGGACTTCAAGGCGGTTGGACCACCAAATCCAAGCTACTACGTCCATGAACCCGATTAAGGCACAGACCTGGGTCATGGTCCACAAAATCCAGGATTTTTCCAAGATTGCCACACCGTTGACAAATTTGACGAGGAAATCTGTAAAATTTGTTTGGACGGAGAAGTGTGAAGAAAGTTTTAAAGAATTGAAAAAGAAGTTAAGTATGGCACCTGTGTTGTCATTACCAGATAATACTGGAAATTTTGTGGTGTATAGTGACGCTTCACACAAGGGATTAGGATGTGTCCTTATGCAGAATGGAAAAGTCATCGTGTATGCATCAAGGCAATTGAAAGTCTACAAAAAAGGGTATCCCACTCATGATTTAGAGTTCGGTGGGATAAGATAGAGTGTCGATCCCACGAGAATTCTAATTAATAAACCCCAACTACTAGCACTATATCAATTCAATTTTATTTAAACAACCAATAATTGTGATTTTTAGAATTAAGAAAACTAAATTAAACAATTAAAAAGAGATTATTCTAAAAGAAAGCAAATAAAAAAAAACTAAGATTTGATTGAATTCAGATAAATAAGGATTAAGACTCCAATATCCCCAAT
This sequence comes from Panax quinquefolius, assembly GCA_020205615.1. Lineage (NCBI taxonomy): Eukaryota > Viridiplantae > Streptophyta > Magnoliopsida > Apiales > Araliaceae > Panax > Panax quinquefolius. The sequence goes on from JAINUW010000271.1 coordinate 116,323, forward strand.
TATGAAATTATAAATCAATTATCCAATTATCCCAATTATTATGTCTCATCAATTGTTAATGTGAATTCTCAAATGCCAAAAGCCCTTTTCCAAGTGATCAATTGCCTTCTATTTAACCCAGATTAATTTTGCTATATTCCTATGCAAAACAATTGAATTAAACTCTTTATAATCCCAATTCCTTATGTGTTACATGCTAAGCAAATAGATATTTCCATTCTATTCACAAACCTAATTATTCATCGTGCAAATAACTAAGTCACATGTCACCATGCCCAGCTTCTAACCCTAGAATTCTCTCTTCAATTCCTTCTAGAGTAACAAGGTAATTATTGGCCGATAATTAATCAATCAAAGACAAAGCAAGATGAACAATTCACTTCAACATAAATAATTGGAATAAATCAAATAATCAATTCATAATCATAAAAGGTTCAATTGGAATCTTAATTAAAGAAATTAGTTCATAACAAAAATTAAAACCAACAATATTTGAAAAATCATCCTTAATGAATTACACAAATTAAAAAAGAATAAAGAAGAAGAAGAACTCCAAGTCAAAATCTTCAAAATCTCTCTCGCTCCTTGATAATCTCTTCCAATTGTGTAGAATAGTCCCCCAATTCAATGTAAAAATAAACCTTATATACTTCCCATCTTGTTCAACTCACAATCCAATTCCAAATCAACTTTTCAATCACATAACCACCTCAAATTAAAAAGCAAGTTAAAAAAGTCAACGTCAGTCAACGGCGTCTTCGGGTCAACACTGAGGCCCAGCCACCCTTAAGGATACTGGGATTTATATAGTATAGAGCGCCCCTGCACGTAGGGAAGCAAAAAAACTATTATGCCCCTTTTTAGCTCAAATTGCTCAAAGTGTTCCTACAACTCCCACAAATCCGCAAAAACAACAACTAAACTAAACACAAAAAATGAATCTAAAATGCTTTGAGAATACAATAAATTAAGCCCAAATATATCCAATTCATGGGTATATTACCCAATCATCAAATACCCCAAACTTAAATCATCATGTGTCCTCAAGCAACAAAAAACACAAACAACACAAAACAATAAAAAAACTAAAAATCATGCAAATGCAAACTATCTAAATGATCTTAATTCCAAAGAATCCAATAGCACACACATATATTCATAGCCTCGTAAAAATCACAAAACATGCTAATACATCATGTTAAAGTAGATCAATAATATCCCAACAATCAATGAATCTAAATCATATTATCGATATATTGTGAGTGTGTGTTCAACAACCATGCTAACCAATGAAAAGCAAAAAATATGAAAGATAATAAATTTCTTAATAGGCATCATACGCTTTAAACTCGAGAACTCATCAAATAAACTAGATTCAACTAAAATTAAACAATCACCAAAGTCCCAGGGTCAAAATGGAATACTTATGCTTTTTTTTTTATACGGGGCTTTTTTTGCACTTTTCCCTTTTATTATTTATATATATATTATTTATTTCATTTTTTTTTTTCTCACGACTATGCATTGTCTTATTCCCTTAGCTTTTCAATGCTACCTTAACGAGCTTTTCGACCAACGACTCCCAAGCCATTAAGACCTTAGGGCGCTAGTGTAGAGACAATCCCCCTGCTTATTTACTCAAGTAACAAAGGCCACAAAACTAGACAAGCATGCCACCATGTTTTTTTTTTTTTTTTTTTTTTCAAAGCTTATATACTCCAAATATTTTCCCCCAAACTCGAAGTTCATATCTAAATTCAAATTCTTCACTAGCTATTTAAATTGTTCCTTCATTTCACTAGCATTCATCCTTTAGAACTCTATTATCTATCCATTTAAACTATCATAACTATCATAGCCAAATGGTCATTTTTCATTTTTCAAAATGTGCTATCCTTATAATATCGTTGTCAAACAGATAAAGATTTAAATCATGTCAAGAAAATCATATCACTAGCTCAACAATCCTTACTACTAGACTTGTTCATGCAATTTTAATTTCATCATCGGGCCCCAAACATACGTACTATCAAAAGTCGGAATTAACATGCAATCCTAAATGCAACATTTAATAACAATAATAAAGATCCAAACAAACTATTAACAATCTAATAATGCAAAATAAAAATTAACTACCCCCAAACTTATCTAAGAGCAATGTCCTCATGCGAAAAGATAAAACAATATAAAACAGAGGACTTCCCCGACGAGCTTATGCCCTGGGTGGAGCATCATCATCCTCGCTCATCTCTAGATCAAGGGGAAACACGCAGTAATCTGGAGCAAGTGGGGAACGATCGAGATTAACACCTAAAAACAATCTCATGTTCATGGCATTCTCGAGATAAAAACCGGTCAACCAAATATTTAGATCACATCTCGACGCTCCGAGATGTGACATTTTGGGCTTCAAGATTGTAAAACCATCCATCTATTTCACGCTGGACCGCTTCAGAACCACACCACGATGAGTCATGGAGGAAGGACCATAAGTAGGTGGAGCTCGAGGTGGTGGAGCTTGAGAAGCTTCAACTTGGGGAATTATGAAACCCAATCCCTAGGGTGGTTTGCCCCACACCGCCCACACTTTATACCGCTTATCAACTTGTGGTCCAAACGGCATTGGCATGCTTTGAATCATCTCATCCGATTTCCATTTTACCCCAAACTTAGCACAAAAACGCAAATGAGAGACGGATGGTAACCCTCCCGGTCCTCCTCGTGATGCTCGGAGAATGGATCGCCGGATAAGGTGGCCACACATCAATCTTTAGGCCTTTAAATAATGAATATAGTAAAACCTCTTCCCTTCTGACGATACGCTCAAATATGCATGGCATTAGTTTGGCAAAATAAAAGCATACATGCCTTTCCATATAGATCGAGGTGAGAAAGAAAGAAATCGTCATGCCTCACATGTCCATGTGGCATCATTCCAAAGTGGTAATTATCTTTTCATAAACAAAATCTTTAGCATACCATCATTCACTTCCATATATGAGACCGCTTCATTCAGTCCTCTCTAATGGCAAGTCATGATCACCCCCCTAATCTCGCCAATTTCCACTGGCTCATCACAAACACATCAATGGTAGTGTCGATCGGTAACCACTTCATACAGCGTCAGCGCATCACTCAATCGCCATCCGAGTGAAATGCCTCTCATAATCTCAAACCGCTTGGATCGCTTTCATTAGTATGTCATAAACCTGCTAATAATAATCATACATAATACATTATGTCATCATTTCATGTGCATCAAATACTATCATTCGAATCTTAATCAAAAACAAGATAAAGGTCCCACCTCTTCAAACGACGCTGGATCATAAACATTTGATCGATAATGTCACCGCAGATGGCAGCAATAAGTGCTTAAACCAATTTAAGTATATTTATCAATTTATGCCCTCATTGAATGAGACCATCAAATACAAATATCATAATTTCGGATGATGGCATGAAGCAAGAATCATCCTTCAAATCGCTTCGCAATGATCACATCTATAAAATTATACTTCAAATTCGAATCGAATCAATAACAACATTATCCATATCGAAATATCATCATTATCATAATCTCATTGCAAAATGACAGATTTCATCGATTTTATCTATCTCACAATCAATTTGACTTATCAAAACATAATCATATTTCGGGTAACAATTCAATAAATGTCAATAATTTTACAATATCATATACGTCAAACAGAAATCGTAAAAATGTTAAAACATATATGGCAGCATCATGACCGCAATCAATCATACACAATTCACACATCAATATGGAATACAATAATTAATCAATCATACCGTAAAATGTCATCATATGGAATCAATGCAACATTGATCTCACGTATCAATGAAACATATATCACAGTCATGAGAAAATAAGCATTCAACTCAATATATCAAAAATCACAAAGGTACATGAACCTTATCATTTCAAATAGATAAAATCTCAATATCAAACACATTTTCAACACATATAAATCAAAGATATATGATATCAATCAATATTGGTCATTCAATCAAGAATCAAAGAATATATATACAAGATGTGAAAGTCATGTCAATCAAATTTGAATCAACCATAAGAGAGAAGAACATGTAAATCAAAATCAAGAGAATCATATTAATATAGCACGAAAATAATGTGAAAAATACATAAAATTTGATATGATGAAGAGAATGATAGCATTGGAAGATATTGAAATGAAAAGCCAAATAGAGATATGAAGGAAAAGTCGCATTAGAGATGAAATGAAAGAGTTAAATTAGACATTATAGAAATAGAGTTGTTATATAAAGATGCTAAGTTGAAAATTGAAGATGGAGATAGAGAAGAAGTTATGAGAAAAAAAGAATATAAGCAATTAAATATGAGGAGTTGGAAGTAGCTCGAAGTAGTAAAAAAGTTGTAAGTCACTGGTTCCCGATTTCAATGGGTCCACCCAAGTAACGAGTCGTTTTAAAATTTTCATTTTGAAAATGTTACCGAAGTGAAGAGAAACTTTGAAAAATCAAAGATTTCAATTTCAGAAATTCGCAAATCGAGTTTGAAAATTTTTTCTTATCATGCTCAAATTTCGATCAAGAATTTTCTTATCATGCCAAGCTTTGACTTTTCCTCAGAAGTTTCATGTTTTCATAGCATTGAAACCAAATTCATCCATCTCATTTAATTGCAGTAACCTTTTCTCACCCGCCGCTTGTAAATCAAAATTAAGTTTTCGAATGGCCCAATGTGTGCATCGTGTTCTAGTTCAACCGAGGAGATGACACCTTTTCAGTAGACCATTCGATAAGGTGACATGCCGATCGGATTCTTATATGTTGTTCGATATGCCCATAGAGCATCGTCAAGACGCAAAGACCAATCTTTTTCGATGATGGATTGACCACCTTTTCTAGAATTCGCTTGACCTCCCTATTCGAGACCTCCGCTTGACCATTTTGGTTGGGGGATGATACGCCGCAATTTTATGACGAACCCCATATATTTTACAAGCAATTTTGTGAATTGTTTATTACGTAAATGAGTTCCCCTCATCACTTATTATCGCCTCGGCGTCCCAAATCGTGTGAAGATTTTTTTTAAGAATCGGAGGACAACGTTGGCATCATTCGTGGGTAAAGTCATGGCTTCTACCCATTTGGAAACATAATAATCGCCCGCCAATGTAATGTATCGATTATTAAAAGATGATGGAAAGGTCCCATAAAATCGATTCCCCCCACACGTCGAACATTTCTACCTCCAAAATTGAGTTGAGTGGCATTTCATTGCGCTTGGAGATATTACCTACGCTACGTTGGCATCGATCACTTTTTCACACATAGAGGTAAGCATCCTTGAATAAAGAAGGCCGAAAAATCTCGATCAGAACACTTCGTCATTGCTCGATCACCTAATAATGGCCTCCATAATCCGATGAGTGAGTGGCAATGACCCAATATGTTGTCCATCTCTTCGTGTGGCACACAACGTCTAATCATTTGATCCGCAGCAGCCTTAAATGTAAAATGGTTCATCCCAATAGTATCGCTTCACATCGTGGAGGAACTTTTCTTTTGTTGTGAGTTCAAACCGGTGGTAACACCTTAGCAACCACGTAATTCACATAATCAAAGCATACCAAGGCAATATTGTGGGGTTACTCGGAGAAGAAGTTGTTCATCCAAAAATTTCTCATTGATCATTATGTTGTTTTTTTTTCGTACCTCGCATTTTCCAACCGAGAAAGATGATCCGCCACTTGATTTTTTTTAGTACTTTTCTATCCCGGATCTCCAAATCAAACTTCTTGCAAAGAATAATACCACCCACCGTATTATCCGCGGTTTAGCATCCTTCTTCTCAATCGATATTTGATGGCGTAATGAATGATCCGTAGACAATTACCTTGGTCCCAATGAGATATGCTAAATTTTTGTCAAGGCAAACACAACCGCAAGTAATTTTTTTTGGTGGTTGTGTAGTTCAACCGGAGCATCCATCAACGCCTTGTTGGAATAGTAGATAGTGAAAAAAATCTTGTCGTGACGTTGTCCCAACATCGCTCCAATGCGTAGTAGTCACTGGCGCCGCACATCAATTCGAATGGTAAAGACCAATCCAAGCGCCACAATAATTGGAGAGAGACCAACTTCTTCTTTAATACCTCAAATGCCTCGATACATGATCGATCCATCTTGAAAGGCGTCTTTCTCCAACAGGAACATAAGGGTTTTGAAATTTTGAAAAATCTTTAATGAAAGCGCCTATAGAAAACCCTGATGTCCCAAGAAGCTCCGGATTCTTCTTCACAGATGATGGAGGAGGTAATTTTTCAATTGTCTCAATCTTCGCTTTGTCCACCTCTAACCCTGCTGCAGAAACCTTATGCCCCAAAATAATCCCTTCTTTCACCATAAAGTGACATTTTTCCCAGTTAAGAACCAAATTAGTCTCCACGCATCGCTTCAACACTAAAATCAGATTTTTCAAACATAAATCAAAGCTATCACCGAACACGTAAAAAATCATCCATAAATACCTCCAAATTTTTTTCGACCACCATATCGGAGAAGATCGCCATCACGCACCGTTGAAAGGTTGTTTGCATTGCATTACATAAACCAAAAAAGACATACAACGGAATGCAAACGTATCAGTAGGGGGGCATGTGAATGTAGTTTTCTCTTGATCCTCCGGTGCTATGGCAATTTGATTATACCCGTAATATCCATCCAAAAGACAATAGAATCGATGTCCCGCTAGCCTATCCAACATTCGATCAATGAATGGCAAGCAAGGGAAGTGATCCTCGCGAGTGGCTTTATTCAAATTTGCAGTAGTCCATACATACTCTCCATCCTCAGAATCGTTCTAGTAGGGATGAGCTCATTAGCTTCATTCTTCACCACCGCATATACCCCTTTCTTTTGGTACACATTGATGTGACTCACCCATGAACTATCCGAGATTGGGTAAATAATGCCAAGATCCAACCATTTTATAATCTCTTTTTCACCACATCCTTCATAATGGGGTTTAGCCTTCTTTGCATCTCAATGGTTGGTTTTGCCCCCTCTTCCATTAAAATCTTATGCATACAATAATGATGGACTAATTCCTCTAATATCCGCTATAGTCCACCCAATTGTTTTTTGAAACTCTCGCAAGACCGTAGTAAGCTTTCTCCTTTTGTGTGTCGCTTAACTCCGTCAAAAACAATAACCGGTAGGGTAGCATCTTTTTCCCAAATAAGCATACCGCAGATGAGATGGTAGTGGCTTTAATTTTAACACACCGGTGGCTCTTCTATCGAGGGTTTGAACTTTTTACCTTCCGCTTTTGGGCCTCTCAAGGGTGTCGAATGATTGATTGCTTTTTTCGGAAGACGATGATGATGTATCTAGCCATTTGACATACTATTCAATCCTCTTCAATGCCGCAATCGTTCATCCCAAGCAAAATGGATTCAAGCGGGTCCTCCGAATAATTTCCATCGAACTTGTGATTAACCAATTCCTCCATGATATCAACCCGCAAACATTCACCTTTTTTTTTTGGATAAGACATCGACTTGAAAAAAACATTAAAGGTGTGACTGTTGATCTTCAACTCGCATCGTCAATTCACCTTTTTGACACATCAATCAAAGTTCTACCCGTTGCTAAAAATGGTCGCCCAAGAATTATTGGGATTTCATTTATCCACTTCACAATCCAAGATAAAGAAAGTCCGCAGGGAAGATGAATTTATCCACTTTAACTAAAACATCCTCAACAATACCTCGTGGATATGTAACCGATCTATCCGCTTAACCGCAAACTGATATTTGTCGGTCGTGGAGCCTGAAGTCCAAACTGGCTGTAGACGGATAATGGCATCAAATTTATACTGGCCCCCAAATCACACAATGCTCGATCCCAAAAACTGATTTCCAATTTCACATGGTATATTAAAGCTACACGGATCCTTAAGCTTCGGTGGTAACTTATTTTGAATGATCGCTACCGCATTCATTCTTCAAATCAATGCCATATTTCAAACTCACCCAATTTCTCTTCTCGACAAAACCTCCTTCATAAACTTGGCGAAACTCGGCATTTGTTCCAAGGCTTCGCAAAGGGGATGTTGATATGCGCTTTTTGAAAATATCCAAGAATCGTGAAAACCGCTTATCCAACTTGGATTTTTGAAACCTCGGGCGGATACTGGTATGGGAGGCATCATGGATGGTTGGTTCTGGTTTTTTTTCTTCTAAGGTCTCATCTTGCTTTTTTTCGGTGTCCACCACTTCCTCTATTTCAATTGTTCATGTTGTCCCTCTTTCCCTATATCTGATCTGTCTCTTGCAAATCCTTTCCACTTCAGAGAGTTCTGACGCCTTTACAATGCTCATCTCTCGCCCGGATTTTTTCTCTGTGTCACTCTAAGTGTTCCAAGTGGTTCGGTTATTAAGTGCATGTGCTATATCCGCCCCACTTGATTTTCCAGATTCTTCGATCGACGACTTTGGCTTTTTTTCATATTCAAATTTCATTTGATTAAATTTTTTTTTTGTTCCTCTTTTTTTTTTTCGAAGCTTTAATAAATCTATCCAAGGCTTCTTCCAAACTTGATTTCTCTCTCTGGTTGTTGTTGTGTTCGATTTTGAAACCCGGATGTGTTTTGTTGTTGGGCGCTTGAGCTTGAGCTTGAGCTTGATTGTTACTCCAAAAACCCCGGATGATTTCTCCAACCCGGATTATATGCATTTTGATTCGGATAAGGTTGGGTAGATCGATTATAGCTCCCCTACAAAAACCGTGGTTGATTCGAATTTATGGCACATTGATCCGTAGTAGATGACCCCCAAACACATAATTCACAAACCATCGCTACCTGTTGTGTGGATTGTGGACGCCATATTTTCCATTTGCTTAGCTATCATGCCATTTGTGTGTTGTTAATGTCATCATCATCGCATCTACGCCAACTTTTTTCTTGTTTTTTGGAGGATTAGACCTAGTCATGGGCCACCGATAGTTGTTGGTGGCCATTGTCTCTCTAACAAATTGATATGCCTCATCAAAACTCTTAGACATGATCGCCCCCCCCTCCGTTTGATCAATACTAGCCCTCGTGGACGCTTGCAAACCATCACAAAATATCCCTAATCGCATCATCCATCATGGAATTCCGTGATGTGGGCACTTTACGAGCATATCCTTAAACCTTTCCCACGCCTCATATAACGATTCTGAATCAAATTGTGCAAAAGTGTGAATATCGTTCCGTAGTTTTGCCGACTTCGTTGGTGGGAAAAACTTAGCTAGAAATTTTTGAGCTAAGTCGTCCCAAGTGGTGATTGAGCCAGGAGGCAAAGAGTGTAGCCAACTTCGCGCTTTATCTTTCAAGGTAAACGGGAACATCCTCAACCTTGTAGCATCTTCCGATACATTGTTGAATTTGAAGGTGTCGCAAACTTCCAAGAAACTTAAGATATGCTCATTAGGATCATCTATCGAACTACCCCCAAACTGACATGTATTCTGAAGCATCTGAATTGTTCCCGGTTTAATCTCAAAACTGTTTGCATTGATCGCCGGCCTCCTAATACTCGATCAGATATCCGTGACATTGCATGGCATAGTCCCTAAGTGATTTTCGGTCGTTCCTCGCCATGTTCATTTGGATTTTTCTTTTCGCCAGATTTTTTCTGTGTGTGACATCGCACTAGTCGATCGCAATTTTCGAACTTCCTTTCAATATCGTCCATATAAGGAAAAAGTTCCTTTTTTTCGCCTTGATCTAGTGTGGCATACACTCGCAAAGAAATTCGCAAATACAAGAAGAAAAATAAGTAACGTTTAAATTAAGACCGAATTGATTATAACTAATATGGAATTAATACTAATAAAATTCCCCAAGAAAGAACGCTAAAAAAACTTGTTGGTTGATTTCACAATCAAAGCAAACGCACGTGCAAGTATACACACAATCAACAAGTAATAGAGTGATAAGATAGAGTGTCGATCCCACAGAGAATTCTAATTAATAAATTCCAACTACTAGCACTATATCAATTCAATTTTATTTAAACAACCAATAAATTGTGATTTTTAAATTAAGAAAACTAAATTAAACAATTAAAAGAGATTATTCTAAAAAAAAAAGCAAATAAACAAAACTAAGATTTGATTGAATTAAGATAAATAAGGATTAAGACTCCAATATCCCCAATTATGAACTATAAATCAATTATCCAATTATCCCAATTATTATGTCTCATCGAATTGTTAATGTGAATTCTCAAATGCCAAAAAGTCCTTTTCCAAGTGATCAATTGCCTTCTATTTAATCCAGATTAATTTTGCTATATTCCTATGCAAAACAATTGAATTAAACTCTTTTCAATCCCAATTCCTTATGTGTTACACATGCAAGAAATAGATATTTCCATTCTATTCAAAACCTAATTATTCACTTTGCAAATAACTAAGTCACATGTCACCATGCCCAGCTTCTAACCCTAGAATTCCTCTTTCAATTCCTTCTAGAGTAACAAGGTAATTATTGGCCGATAATTAATCAATCAAAGACAAAGCAAGATGAACAATTCACTTCAACATAAATAATTGGAATAAATCAAATAATTAATTCATAATCATAAAAGGTTCAATTGGAATCTTAATTAAAGAAATTAGTTCATAACGAAAAATTAAAACCAACAATATTTGAAAAATCATCCTTAATGAATTACACAAATTAAAAGAATAAAGAAGAAGAAGAAAAACTCCAAGTAAAAATCTTCAAATCCCTCTCTCTGCTCCTTGATCAATCTCCAATTGTGTAGATTAGTCCCCTAATTCAATGTAAATAAACCTTATATACTTAATTATATAAAAATTATAATTTTTTGGTATTGATTTGTGTGTTAAAGTGATTTAATAAATTGATTATTGAAAAATTTAATTCAATAAAAGTGTGACAAATAACCTTCTATAAGTGAGTTATTAAGATAAATTAAAAGAGTTTAATTTACTTTTGCCAAACAAGGCTTAATGCCTATTAAGTCTTTAATCTAATTGTGTTTTACCAAACAAGGCATAAGGATTAAATGATTATATTTTAAGTGGGTAACCAAACAAGACTTATGGCTTTTGATTTTCAAAAATATAATAACAGATATCAGCTATACTTATATTTATATTATATAATTAATATATATTATTATCTATACATTATATTCTAGTACGTATGTAAGAATAGAGAAGGAAAGACTCAGTAGAAGAGAAGAAGAAAACTTACAGAGAGAAAACAAGAGAGAATTGGGAGAAGTCTAGAGAATTTGAGAAAAGAATTGGGGAAAAGAAGATTTTAATCAAAGGATAGCCACTATCTTCTAACTCTAAGGTATCATCTACACTTTGTTATTCTTCAAAAGTTATAGTTGTATTCTCCTCCTATATTCTCTATAAAATCTTTGTAGAAATTGAATTATTTGTTATATATGGCTTTATATGATAAATTAGTATTGTGAAACTATTTTCATTAGTTTATATATGAGTATAGTCAATGAATTGATGTTATGTATTTAATTGTGAAAAAAAACTATATTATAGTGAGTTTATATGAATATGTATGAATATAGTTTAGTTTAAAGTAAAATTAAGGTTTAATTAGTTGTTTAATTTATAAACTGACTATTGAATTTGAAAGAGTATGTATAATCATAAGCAAGGTATTTTAAATTAACTGTTTTGGTTGAAAAACAAAATCACAATGTTGATTTCCATTGGAAACATAAAAAAAGAGAGGTTTTATAAAAAAAATAATGAAATTGGATATTTTAAATTCGATGCTTATGTTGTTTTATGAGTATAATCATGTTAAGAGTCTTTGAAAATTGTTTATATAAAGTCTCTGTATGAATTACATGCTAATTAGGCTGTTAGAAAGTAGCTTGTAGGCCAAAATTGACTTTGTTCATGTGATTTCCATATCTGGTTGCCGAGGACTGCAATTCGGTAACAAGCACAGCACAACCTAGTAGTATATTTCTCACATCATGATTGTTGCCGCTTGCCACCACGCCGCAGCCGCCACTTTCACTTGGCTTGTGTCTCAAGCGCTTAGCGCCATCTTCAAGGCCAAGAACACGTAATCCCACAATATAAATCGTGGCCAAGCAGTCATGAAGTTAGCGAGTAATGGTCAGCCAGTGTAATTTTTGTACACAAAGTCTGAAGGAGTTGTTATGTGTTAATAGTAGCACTGTTAAATTATGATTTCAGTATTTCTATACCAAGAATGAGCTTATTGTTAACAATTAACTAGTTATGTAACTTGATTATGTGATTAAAAATCAAATCTTACATGATGAATGTATTTAGTTATGTATGTAATGTGGTAGTGACTAACTATGTGATGATGATATATATAATTATAGGGTATTGTGATTCGAATTGTTCGGTTTAGACTATGAGCAAGGCAAGTTCTCTAAATCTATTATCTTTTTGAGCCAATTATTATTTCCAATTCGATTACAATATAATGATGCAAGATTCCTAAACTTTATTTTGATATTGAGCAAGTTATTCTTGTAATTAACTTGTTATCTAGCATGCGAATTTATATATACTAATCTTGAACAATTTTATCGTTCAAATTGTTATGCATGCTTAGTACTCAATTCTAAATAACCTTGGCATAATATTGTTCAAGCAAGGTGTGTTATAGTTATTCAATATATATGCTATTAGATTATTCCTAAAGCATGCTTTTAATATACCATGTCGATTCAGTTATGATTATTCCATAGTGTAATGTTATTAATTTTATTCAACTAATCCTTAGTTGATGTTCGTTGAATTCCAAATTACCCTGAAATGTATCCAAACCAAACTCACTTTGGTGCGGACTTGTACTCTAAATACTGAGATGAACAACCCTATTATTAGGGGTAATTTATGCTTAGCGTTGAAATGTTTGTGCACAATACATTGAATTAACCATGACAAGGATTTAAAGATTAAGTTCTCAATTTGGCCACATGTGGTGCACAGATATATGTCTATTCTACAAACAACTTATATCATCGAAATAATTTGACAACCTATAATCACATGCTAATATATTAAGGTGTAAATCTATAATCCCTCTTTTAACATCATATATATTACCAAAATCATCACTAATGTCTTAGCAAGAATCATGAGGCATGAATATATTAAACCAAACCATATGGTGCAAACCAAACAGATAGGACAATCAATTCGAATTAATCAAAGGGTTCCATTATAACCTTAGAGCCAATACTTAGTTCATAGCTCTTGAACAAAATATAAGTAGCAATAAAGACAACATTTATGGATTACAAAATCAAAGAAAACATATGGATAAGAATAAACTCTGTCAAGTTCTTCAGTCTCCAAGGATTCCACTCTTTTCAGGCTTTCCAATCCGTATTGCTCACTACTCTTGGTGCTCCAAGGAATCCCAAACTTCTCCCTATTCTACCTAATCTATATTTACAGACATTATCTACGAGATAAAGAGGGAAATTACAAAAGCTATTTATCTTAGGGGGAACTATTCTATTCTATCCGAATATATATCCCAGAGGCTTACTTCTTCATTTTATATCAGTCTTTCATTTAAGCTAGGTCAAAACTAGCTCTTTTCTGCCTGGGCACCGGAGGTTCGCGCTGCGGCACGAAGAATAAAATTAACGGTGGTGCTGCAGCGCCATGTCCGCATGGAAAATACCAGAGATCGCGCTGCAGCGCGAGTCCATGAAGGAACTGGGGCGCTACAGTGCCAAGATGACGTCAGCCTGTAGAAGGGGGTGGCACTGCGACGTGAGCTTAAAGCTTGGCTTTGGCCCTGCGGTGCGAATGTATGAAAAATGACTATTTTGCCCCTGAAAGCTGGAAAAGACCTATTAATCCCTGCAATACATCGATTAAGCAAAATAATACTAAAATAATATAAAAGTTATATAAAATCTATGAAGATCAAGCAACTATATAACAATAAAGGATCCGATTTGCGGGTATAAATCCCACTCACCACACTAACCAAGAACTCAACTCTCATCATGTGTATTCCAAGTCTGCTGGACTTGAAGAGTTCTAAGTGAACTAAGAAGTTCCAAGACTGCTGGTCTTGAAGGAATCTAAGTGATTCAAAGATTGTAAAGACATCGTTAGTGGATTTCCTACTTGAGGAGTAGAAGAGTGGACTAGGAGCCTTGAGTGCTCTGAACCACTTAAAAATACTGTGTCTTTTATATTCTTGTTATAACTGCTATATCTGTCATAACTGCTTATCACCTGTTAGCTTGGTTTATCTTAAAGGGAAACAAACAAATCTTATATTTCATCGTGGTTAAATCATTAACGAATCTGACAAGTATTTTGAAAAAGAAAATTTTAAATATCTATTCAACCCCCCTTTTAGATAACTATTGTGCCTCTCGGAACTAACAATTGGTATCAAAGTAGGTTCTCTCAATCAGCCCACAAAGCTTAAGTAGATCTAATGGCATATCTGATAAGCAAATCCAAGACTAGAGGAGGCAGCAAGTCACCAATGTGCAACAAAGCCAAATTTGCCAACTAGAAAGTTTGTATGCAAGCCTACATGGACTCAATAGATGAAGAGCTATATGAAACTATTATGAATGGACCTTACATTCCAACAAAGCTTGCACTAACTCCAGACAATCCAAACAGAGTTCAAATCAAGGTCAAAATAGAATGGACTGACAACGAGAAGAAAGCTATCCAACTCGACAAAAAGGTCAAGAACATTTTGTTCTAGTCTTTAGAAGATGATTTGTTCAAGAATATGGTCAACAACAAAACTGCCAAGGAAGTCTGAGAAGCACTGCTTATTATGCATAAAGGAACTGAAGAAGTCAGAGAAAACAAGCAATCTCTTCTGACTCAACAATATGAAATGTTCGCCCATGTTCCAGGAGAAAATGTCACTTCCACTTATGAAAGATTTAATATCCTGCTCAACTCTCTTCAAGCTTTTGGAAAGATCTATCCAAACAAAGAACTAATCATAAAATTCATGAGAGCTTTACCAAGCATGTGGGATGTCAAAACCACTGCCATCAGAGAATCAAAGAATCTCCATGAAATGGTTGTTCAATAACTCTATGGCAATCTTCTTACCTACGAATTAGAGCTGACCCAAAGGGCAGATGTAACAATCCAGAATTTCAAATATTTATTGAAGTAAATAAATATTTTAATCGATGTATTATTGTTGAATAAATATTTGTTTAATTTGATTTGATTATTTATTTGTTAAATAAATAATTTATGAATTGGGGGAATTAACTAAATTAAGGTAAGATTTTAATTAAGATGATAATTAGTATTTTGAAATTAATTAAAATAAAAAAGTGATGAATTAAATTTTATGAAATAATATTCAAATTTAATTTAATAATTAAATTAAAGAATTAAATGAATTGTTATAATGTTATTTTAGTAATTAAAGTAATCTATTAATTTATTGAATAAAATTATAATTATAATGAAAATTATAATTTTGTGGCAATGTGTTTATGTGACAAATGGATTTAATAAGTAGTTGTTAGTTTTAATTTAATTAAATTTGGATATTTGAAAAGTGGGACAATAAACTATATTATAAATGAGTAATAAAAATAAATTAAAGGAGATTTAAATGGGTTTTACCGAACAAGGTATAAGGATTTAAAGGTATTATTTTTAATATAGTTTTGTCAAACACGGCTTAAGGGTTTTAAGTCTTTAATTTATAAAGTAGTTTAGCCAAACAAGCCTTATGGCTTTTGATTTTTAAAAAACTATAACTGACATCATTTATATATATATATATTTATATTATATATTAATACGTATTATATTATACGTTATATATCAGTTATATTTTCTATTACGTAAAAGAACAGAAGAAAGAAAGAAGAGAGAAGAAAAAAGAGAGAAAAGAGAGAGAGCTCTAGAGAAAGTTTGAGAGAAGAAGTTTTGCAAGAACAAGGAGTAGTAATCAAAAGTTGTGTAATTCTCTTCTAGCAAAGGTATAATTTATCCCAAAGTTCTAGTTTTCTTTTATGGTTCTAGTTTTTATATACATGAAATTTCTTTGTAAATTTTGGTGTGAAAGATTAATTGTTTATTTAGTAGTTTTTTATGTTAATTGGTTGATATAAATTGTTTTCATATGTTTAGTATATGATTTAGAGTAGTTTAATCCATGGAAATATGATATATATGGAGAAAATTATTTTACATATGATATATATATATATATATATATATATATATATATATGAATATGACTTATTTTAGAGTCAAAATTTATGTTTAATTCATAGTATAATGTATAAATTAGCTATTGATTGTGAAAATACATGAACAAACAAAAATAGAGTAATTGAAACTAATTGTTTTGGTTGAAAAACGAATTCACAGTGATTAATTTCGCTAAGAATGTCAAAAAGTATAGAAATAGTAAAAACGATGAATTTAGAGGTTTTAATGTTTATGGTTATGTTGTTTAAGTGATTAAAAACATGTTAGAAACCTTAATTTATGTTTCTATGAGGTTTATGTAATTCATGTGTTAAATTAGTTGTTAGAAAGTTGCTTGTAGGCCAATTTGGCTTTGTTATGTGCTCTTCGCGAACACTGTCTTCTTGGAACTGTACTTCGGTGCTGCAGCGCCTCCCGGTATTACATTTCCAGTGTTGCAGCGTCAGGTCAACGTTGTAACGCCAATTATAGGCCTTTGTGTCCAGCCCTAGCGCCATTCGCAATGCAAACTGGGGCGCTCCAGCACTAGTTAGCAGATTGGTCAGAAAATTATTTTGATTATACAATTCTATAATTAATGATAAAGAACAATGTTATGACTGATAAAATGTGATTTGGTCATATTATGGTATGAAAATATTGTTAGCAATTAATAAATTATGTGATGAATTGAAGAGTTACAGTTTAAATAAATAGTTGAACCTAAGACTACAAGTCATATATGAAATAGATACTAAATTATGTATTGAGTACATGTAGTAATTAATTATGTCATGATGACATGCATATAAGGTAACAGTTGAAAATTTGGTAATATATGTTAAATGTTTATTGAATTAAATAAATATTTTAATTTATTTATTTATTGAGATAAATAAATAATTGATGAAATTATGGTGTGATAATTTAGTTGAGTGTACATGTTAACTATATTGATTAATGGTAATTTTATTATTTGAAGATTTAATTTAATGAAATAATTAAATTAAATGAATTGTTTAATAATTAAGAAAATAGTTAAATTAAATAAAATGATGTTCTATTTTAATTTAATAATTAAATTAGATATGTAATAATTTGTTAAGCATAAGTATAATTATAATGGAAATTATAATTGTAATTGTAAGTTATTAAAATTAATTGAATAAGTGTGTGACAAATGGAAATTAATTAAATTAAAAGTGTGACACATGAAACTATATAATATAAAGGTTATCAAAATATATTAAAAAGGGGAGGGTTTTAGTGTGTAGCCAAACAAGGCCTTGTGACCTTTGGCTTAATCTAACTGACGTAGTCTATTGGGTTTTCTTACCTGACGTACGTGGGAGAGAGACCTAGGCCATATCAGTTGTTTTATGCGTATTATCCTATAACTAAGAACAGAGAGTTTGGAGAGGAAGAGAGAAATACAGAGAAAATTATTAGAGGGTTAGAGAGGAAATTGATGGTTTTTGTTGTGGAAGAGGAAGGAATTGAAGCAACTCTATCATTTTTCTTCAATTATAAAGGAGAAAGGTATAACCTACTCAAATTTTAACATTTAGTTTTGTAATTTCTATTCTCTGTGATGGAAATTCTGTTGTGTTAGGTTTAAAGTGTTAATCTTATGCATGTAATTTCATAATTGTCATACATAAGTGATGTTGAAGTAATCAAATTCATGAAAGTTGGGCTTGAAGAATAACAGTGTTATATATACGTAAAATGGCTTAGTTGACTCCAAAATTTGATGTTCAATCCTTGTAGTAATCTCTAAATTGATTGTAAATTGTGTTAGTGTATTAAGAAACGAAAACAACGTAGTTAGAATGGTGTCAATTGGTTAAGAAACAAAGATTTGGCAATCTAATTCGCTAAAAGTATTGAAATATGAAGAAATTGGTAAAAACATAATTTTAATCCTTTAAATTTGGTTATGTAAGTTGTTTTAGGTGTTAGAATGCTTGATTGTAGATGCTATAAGGCTTTAGTTAAGTTTGTGTGTTGGTTTATTCATATTACCGTGAAATTGGAATTTTTAGCTTAGAACAGAGTCTAAATTCGTGTTCTGCAAAATTAGTTCTGGTGCTGAGCACGTGCACGTTGCTTCTGGGCACGGGCATGCCGGATTTAAAGGTAGCCATGGCGCGACCGTGCCAGTGGTCAGTCAGACCTAGTGAAGAACTATTAATAGCATAGCTTGGAGAATGTTAACTTAACATATTTTAGTGATTGTAAAAGGGCTTAATGCATGCTATAAGACTTAATAACATATAGTAATCACAATGTTGAAACTAAAGATTATAAACTAGTAAGTTGTGAAAGTTTGTAATGTGATATCATGAGAATTTGTGTTGATATGCAATCACCATGTTGGGTACTTTTATATAATTAGGAGTACAAAACTAAAAGTCTGTATAGTCTAATGACTGTTAAAGGTTGAAGTAGAAATTCTTAACAACCTTGGGACATAATTCATGGTCTTAAAGACCCTCATATATAAATCTTGAACTTGTTTACTAATTTTGTCTCGAATAACAAGTTCTTAATTATTTAGTATTCATTGCTTACTCTTAAATTATTGTTATTATCACTCTTTATATCAGTGAGCAATTGTTTGCTCACTCTTGCATTTAACACTGCTGCTAAAGTTGAGAAATTTGATGAGCCATCTTCTAGCAAAGGCAAGGACAAGATGTCCAAATGATGAAGACTTTTTTTATTTTTATTTAGTAGGATTCTGTTATAAGACTTAAGTTATTATGTGATCTATTTCGTAGACTTATGTAATAATTAAAGGTTAAATTACCTGGGAATGTTTTAAGTTGATGTAACCCTTTAATGGGGAAGGTATTTATTTAAGTTATGTCTTTATTCTTGTTTATGGGTAGTTAGATGTAAATATTTTGGAAAGTGAGCACCAAATCCTGTGGGAATGAAGTACCCAGATTGGGGGTGTCATAGGTTGGTATTAATACTTTAGGTTATGAACCTTAGGTGGGGAAAAACCTTAGAAAGTAACCTTTAAGTAGACAAAAATCGTAGTGGTGTCAAACTCTTATCGAGTTCTAAGGAATGAATAGTGGAAATTTATTAAAGATAAGTAATAAAACTCTTACGAAGAGTATCGAAGAGTATCACGTAATAAATAAAACTTAAAAGTATTTTGTTGTCAGGATGTCTAACATTGAAGGATCCAGTTAAGCTAGGGAAGTGATACCTCAGATACCTAGAGATGAGGAACCCCGAGATGTTCATGTGGTTAAGGAACAGTTGATTCAGAGGGAGCCCTCTCTGTTGGTTGCTGAGGAAGAACAGGAGGATGAGCTTGTGTCTGATCCTGAGGAGGAGAACTCTGAGGAGATAGAGGTGGAGGATGAGGAAGAGGATCCTGTGGAGTTTCAAGCAAACTCTATATCAGCTGAGATGTATGATGAGTTATACGACCGTAATATATAATTATAGGATAAGGTAAAGGAGCTGAAGCAGTTAGTTGAGATGCTTCAGACTACTATAAAGTAGAAGGATGCGGAGATTTACGAGCTTAACTCACGTCTTGGAAACACGGAGTGGAACCTAGTTCACACAGAGGGACGTCAAGAGGAGCTGTTGGTTGAGAACGAGAAGATGAAAACTAAAGTGGAAAAGCTGAAAGATGACTTGAAGGAGGAGTCAGCTAAGCGTGCGAGAGGAGAGGATGCTTGGATGAAGGCTACTCAGCGTACAGACCGTGCTAAATCTAAGGTTCAAACGAAGAAGGCTAATATGAATGAAATGGATCATGCCTTTCATTATGTGATTGATAGGGCCCAGGATCGAGTCTTTTACTACACACCTCAGTTTGAAGACTTGCTGTGGTTCGTAATGGATCATAGGATGGCATATCGTATTGGAGGAAGAGCGTAGAGAAGCCTCTCGACGTCTTAATATTCCAAGATAGGAATAAAAATAATATGTGATTAAGTATGTGAATAAATAAATTGTAAATCTCTTATTTTGAGATAAATAAAGGGGTAGTATGAGTATGTAATCCTGAAACTTGTTTAGTTCAGGAAAGTGGATATTGATGGTAGAGATGTTATCCTTAGTATGATTGGAAAAGTTCTGAATGGATAGAAATATTAAAGTTTATTGGAATATTATGTGTTATAGCTTTAATCTTAGAATATTTAAGTTAAACTTTAAAATATTCAAAAAGATGAGTAATGAATTAATAAGTGTATATTTTAAACATAAGATGCCTCCTAGAAGAAGACAACCACCTCCTGAAGGGTCTACTAACAATAATAACGAGACCAATGCTAACTCGGTTCAGCAGTTGGTGACTTTGTTAACTAGAGCACTTGCGAATCAGCCGTAAGCTTAAGTCAAACTTTCAAAGACTTCAATGTGGTTGGACCGCCGGAGTTTCAAGGGTCTATGAATCCAGTTGAAGCCCAAATTTGGATCATGGAAATGGAGAAGGTGTTCGAAGTTGCTAGAGTCAACGAGGATCAGAAAACCGCATTCGCAATGTTCATGTTAAATTCTGAAGCTAGCTATTGGTGGCAGGCGAATAAGGTTCATGGGGGACAGGGAGTAATAGCATGGGATAGGTTTAAAGAAATGTTTTTCGAGATGTATTTCCCGACGAGTTCTTGAAATCAGATGGAAGTTCAATTCTTAGAATTGAAGCAAGGAACTATGATTGTGCCGGAGTATGTTGCAAAGTTTAATGAGCTGGCAAGGTTTGCTCCATACCAAGTCAATACGGATGAGCGTAAGGCGAGAAGGTTCGAACAAGGATTGAAGCCCTGGTTGTATAGAAAGGTTTTGATGTTTCAGCTAAAAGGTAATTATCGCGGAAGGAGGAAGCGATGCCTTAACCAAGTATAACCAAGAACTAAAGAAGAGGAAGAATGAGAATGAAAACAAGGTTGGTGGAAGCAATGGTGGAAGTAACAGCCAGAAGAGGAAGTGGAGTGAGAATTCGAGTACGGGAGGATAGCAAGGAAGTCAACAAAAGAAGAAATTTGAATCTTGTGCTACTTGCGGGAAGAACCATACTGGGGTATGTTTAAAGGGTAAGAGGGTGTGTTTCAATTGTGGCCAGGAGGGTCACATTGCACCAAATTGCTTTAGTCCAAAGAAGGGAGCATGTTTCACTTGCGGATCGAAGGATTATATGGCTCGTGATTGCCTAAGAAGACAGCGGGAAGTGCAAGTAGAGGAAAATGAAATAATGGTGGTGATACATTTGTAAGGTTTTGTGAAAATCAAAGTAGCAATGAAATTGCAAAAATAGCAGAAGTATAGTAAAATCAGATTTTAAAATTTTTCACAAACCAATTACCTGGATCATCCTTTATGCATATTATTAATTAAGAGGAAGAACAAGAAGTTATGGAATCATACCCTTGTAGATACGAGCTTCCACAGGTACGAGTTCAACTCCCACTTCTCCGCAATCTCCTTGAATCTCCGAGTAGATTCCTTCCTTTGATCAATGTTAGCCACCCAAGTATATGGCCTCTAGAGGTGATCCACCAAGGAAGAAGAATTTTCAAGAAGAAGGGTGTATTGGCTCAAACCCTAGTTTTTCCTATCTCTATAGAAAAGGGGGTGTAGTCTCCAACTATATTGGAATTACGTATATTTTATATCTGATATAAGACTCCTCTTATAATTAAATAGGCTCCCTAATCTTATTAGGGATAATTAATTAAACTCCTTTAATTAATTTTGCCTCCTATTCCTATTAGGAATAAATGAGAGTACTTATATTAAATTAATTCCTAAACACGTTTAGAAATTAAAATAATAATAATTGTAATAATATTAATAAGACTCCTCTTATTAATTATATTTAATATTTTTAAAATATTAAAAAATATATATTAAGCTATTTAATTTATTCTATCACCATAGATTAAATTAAATATACTTAATATATTATTACAATTATGTTATTAACTTCTTAAATAATTATATATCCTTTTATAGTGTGACCCTTTAGGTTCTCCATATTAAAGCTGGTTGTGAATAAATTAATTAGAACAATTCTAATATTATTTAAATAAATAAATTAAACTATTAATTTATTTAAATAAAAAATATTTATTCTACAATAGGGATAAGCCTCCCTAGCGATCAACGACTTTCCAGATAATATATATTTCAACATTAATCATAAAAGATCCTTTAAGTAAATAATTACCGTACAATTCAATCCTTCCACCATACAATGTCTCAATTAAATATAAGACATGGAATTATTGTCAAGTCTTATTTTATTTAATTATATGTATTTCGATTCCTAAATGCACAACTCCTAATGAATGCAAATTAGAAACTACTTTCTAATTTCATTTTCACATTGGACAAGGATTCTTGGGTTGTCATTTATCGAATCACTTAGGACATTTCTCTTCTTTTACTAGAAGTGGTAGATTCTTTATTAATCATTCATTATCTCCATATATAACTTATTACACCCAAGCATACCCTTTGATATACTCTAAGAGTCTTAAAGAATTAGTTAAAGTATAATTCATTATATATAAGATATTATGATGATCTCAAGTCTAAGGATCACTTGTACTACTATCACTATAGGAATTCCTATTGACAGGCAAGTAAAACTCCATTATGTATTCCTTAGCGAGTCACGTTTAGTGAACTTATTCTCTAATAAGCACCTACATACTTGTTTTAGTGTCTCCACACAAATGATCATGAGATCAATCATCCTCATCTAATGAGCAAGTAACGTACGTACCAATCTATTCGAATTCACTAATCCCCTTTTTAGTAATTAATTGATTGGGAACATTTTAGTTTTAAGCTATCTAAGAATTTAGATCTCATTAGTGTGATCTCATTATGATTCTAAAAGTATTTCTTAAAACTATGGGTTTATCAAATATTATTAAAACAGCACCATGTAGATAATTAAATGCCTTTAATAAATAATTTTTTTCATTAATAAATAAATAAGATTGATTACAAAGTATATGGATTATCATCATACATGATTGGCTTGTATGCATACTACTTTCAATCTCCCACTTGCACTAAAGCCAATCGTCATGGTATCTCATACCCATCTTCTCTAAGTCACGATCGAACTGCTGTTGTGTTAATGCTTTAGTAAATGGATCTGTAATATTTTTTTGAGAGTCCACACGCTCCAGGGTGACGTCTCCTCTTTTAATGATCTCTCTGATCAAATGAAACCACCGCAACACGTGTTTAGATTTTTAATGAGACTTGGGTTCCTTAGCCTGTGCAATAGCTCCAGTGTTGTCACAGAATAAAGGTAATGGTCCTATAATGCTAGGAACCACACCAAGTTCGGTAATGAACTTCTTCATCCAAATAGCTTCCTTTGTAGCTTCACTTGCAGCTATGTACTCTGCCTCTGTCACTGAATCAGCAACTGTTTGTTGTTTGGAACTCTTCCAACTCACTGCGCCACCGTTTAAGGTAAACGTGTACCCCAGAACGGATTTATTGTTATCTTGGTACGTTTGAAAACTTGAGTCTATGAAGCCCTCTAGTTTCAATTCAGACCCACCGTAGACAAGAAATACATCTTTAGTTCTTCTTAAGTACTTTAGGATATTTTTCATTGATTTAGAATGTTCTTCTCCTGGATTCGACTGATATCTGCTTGTTACACTAAATGCATGAGAGACAGCTGGTCTAGTACATGTCATACCGTACATGATAGATCTTATTGCTGAAGCATAAGGAATCTTACTCATACGGTCTCTCTCTTCAAGTGTCTTTGGGGCCTATGTCTTGGAGAGATGTATTCCAATAATAATCTAGAAGGGGGGTTGAATAGATTATTACATGTTAAAAATTATATTAGGCCTTTTTGAATTTTTAGTAATTAATTTGCGATTTTAGAAATTAGCATGCAAGATAATAAAAATTCAATCACACAATGCACATATATTTATCTGGTTCACAACATACACCCCTTGGTATGTTGCTACGTCCAGTCTCAAGTCCCTACTTAGAACTTGAGATCCTATTATTATCAGTAATAAAAACTCCTTCAATAGGCGGAGAAGCCTTTACAAAGTTTTACAGATAAACTTCTAACTTTTTTAACTATTTTATCTTGGACAGCAAGCTCCCCGCTTCCTCCTCAAGTCTAGTTGTACCATCTTTTGAGTCAAATTCTATTCTATGATCTGGTCTTGAAATAACAGCTTTTTCCTCACCTCACAAGTACACTAGAGACCCAACTTTCAGCTGACCTCTCTAAGACTCTGGTCTTGGTCGAAGAATTACTCGTCTTTCTCACAGGTACATAAAATAAACTAACTCTGACCTTTTCTCCTTTTACAAATAAATTTACAACAATGTGCTTCTCAAATAAGCAGATAAAAATTTAGTAAAGATGTGTGCTTCTCAAATAAGCAGATATTAATTAAAGAACAAATATATATGTATAAAAGTTCAAAGACTTTTATATTCAACAATGTGCTTCTTTAAAGTAGATAGAAATTTTGTTTAGATCAAATGGTGCTTCTGATTAAGAAAATATGTAAAATATGCACAGTTATAAAAGTTCAAGTAACTTTTATGTTTTCTAGATATGCTTCTTGAACAAGCAAATAAGTCAATTTTGGCTTTAGCTCAATAATGCTTCGATTTAAGCAAATATATAATTTTAATGCACTTTATAAGGAATTATGGACTCTTTAAAATAGAGAGTGTTTTTCTATGGATTAAATAAAATTGTTTCTCAGATAATATTTAAAAAGTATTATATGAAAGATGTTTATGTATTAATAATTGTATATAAAGAATAAATCAATTCAAGCAATATTTATCAAGTATAATATTTAAATCAGTTAAACACAAACTGATATAGCAAATATTATTGTTTGACTCAAATAATATATAAGAATATTTTATCTATTATGTGAACTTTTATAAATAATGTCACTTAGTACTATAAGGAATCGTACGGTTCGAATTCCTCTTGGTAGAGGTGTATCTCCGTAGCCTTGCGGCGTCTAAGTACGATAAAATTTATAATTTTTACAATTGATATTTATATAAATATTTTCAATAGATCACTACGATTCTCAAATCCAGTTCGGATGACTACTCTTTTTGGAGTAGTATCTCAGTGTCGTTTTGAGCTATCAAGTGTCGTATCTATTTTACGATATTTATATAAATAATGTTGATAAAAGGTTACTGAAGACTATAAGGAATCGTACGGTTCTAATTCCTCTCCGTAGAGGTGTATCTCCGTAGCCTTGCGGCGCCCAAGTATCCTTTTATTTGACAAGTAGATGAAATATAGATATATAAAATTGTGTATAACAATGTATATTCGTATATCTATAGATATAATACAAGTAAGAAATAATTCAACAAAAATTAAACTTATCTCGATACTTGGACCAATTTTCTCTTCAAAAATAATCAGAACTTTTGTAAGAATAGATATAAAGCTTTTAGAGAGAATGTAGGCATGGAGAGTATGCTTTTTCTTTTCACTGAATTGGTAAAAACCAAATGAATAAAATACTCCCTATTTATAGAATTTTTAAAGTTGGGGCAAACATGTAATTTTAGAAATCTTATTTTTAATGCATGGTTTTGGATGAACAATTTTTGAATTAAACGGTCCAGATTGAAATAGATTTTACGCGGAAGTACTTCATTTTTCGCCTGGTCAGATTTTTATCAACATAGCATTTATTTTTCTTTGACCACATGGTTTGAAGCTTTCAAGAGACAGCCAACATACACGGTTTTGATGGTGTCCTAAAATGAATGACATGATTTTACATAGACATATATATATATATGTATATATTACTTTACACACATATAAGTATATATATATATATATATATATATATATATATATATTTATATATATATATATATATATATATTATATATATATATTCATGTAATGAAATATTTTTGCCCAACTTTGGTTTTGAAAAAAGAAATAGGATTTCCTTGCCTTGAATTTTATATGAATCAATTTATTTAACACTTGACATTTAAATTATCAAGGTCAATATAATCAATTCAAGTAAAATCAAAAAATAGTTTAGATAAAATAATAGAAAAAAAAATTAATTAATTAAATGGTTACATATTTAATTAATTACAATATAATTGTTATCATCAAAATATATAAAATAAAATTATACCTATCAATCTCTCCCTTTTTGATGATGACAATTATAAAAATATTTTTATCATTTAAGAAGCTCGCCCTTAAACTATGAACATTTTAATTTCATTCACACAACACTTTATATCTAATCTCATAGCGGTTTATATCCAAAATAGTTTTATATCCGATAGATTTTTATATCCAATTCATAGCAGTTTATATCCAATCTCATGGCAGTTTATATCCAGTTATTAATATTTTTCTTCTCCCCCTTTGTTATCATAAAAACTGATGGGGTAAAAGAAAATTTTGAAATCTGCAGAAAACATTTAGTTAAGTAAAACCTGCACAGAGAGTTAGTAACAGAAAATATATAAAACTAGCAAAGATATGTCAAGAAGTAGTAGTAGTAATAGTGTAGTAGGAGAGGGGTTTAGGGGAGTTAAGTTTACAATCATTCGAATAGTTAGACAAGTTAGTCTAATAGCTAGATTTCATCTAGATTTAAAGGAGAGAAGTGAGAAACTTCAGGAATGGGAACAACTTTAGCTTCAGGAAATGGTGTCACAAAATCTGCTGGAACATCATTGATAGTAGTATTAAATTGGTAGGGACCCATAACCAAGCTATTAGTCTCCATCAGACAATATACCATAGCCTTAACAACATGTAGATTTGATTGCACATCTTCTAACTTTTCTAATAGCAGAGTTTGGTTGTGTAGAAGAAGTTGATTCATACTGTTAAGTGAATCAATTTTTGTGGCCATATTTATGTTAGACTCAATCACCACAAAATGAACAGGTTTAAAGATAATTAAGGGTTGAGGTGGCAGATTTAAATGGGAGACAATGTTACTTGTGGGAACAAGTTGTGACAGATGTTGTGACACAGGGATGTTCAGATAATTGAAAATGTGAGTGAGTAGTAAACCAAAACCCAGACAATTGTTATGATAACAGAATTCAAAGGAGGATAGCAAGAAGTAGGCTAAGTTATAGGGCATACATTCATTTAAAAGACTTTTTATGATTTCCAAATCAAAAGGCAGCACTTTTCGATCATCTCTCACAGGCATGAAATTGTTTCTTAAAATTTTACCCAAAAATTGACACCCAGCAGTGAGAAATTCTAAACCAATTTTGCAAGGATAATCAAACAAGAGAGCTGGCACCATTTGATCAGTTACTACAAACAGATTATGCTTAAATAACATACATTCTTCCACAGATATACCAGATGGATAAAGACATGAATTAATCATAGGTAATTCTAGAGTGGAGGGATGCAAGTTTGAAGTGCATGAACAAGAAATAATTCATCAATTATGTAGGTTTAACCTTGAATGCAAGTAGTGATGCTCTTTAATAAACCGGAAGAATTAGTAGAAAATTCCATATGAGAGTAAAACTCGGCTATAAGATTAGGATAAATAGATTTGTCATAGAAAGTTACTAAGCACTCCCACCCAACATTTTTAAATTTTTCGAACAAGTCTAGAAAACTATGAAAAGTAATGACATTCCCTGGACACAGATTGTGTCTCACAGTTCTATACTTAAATTGTGAAAAGATGTGCAGAGGAAGAGTTTTTCGTTGGATGAAAACAGATTAGACATTATAAGTAAAGAGTCAGTAAAGATAGGAGAAAATATTAAGCTAAGTAAAGACTGGACATATGTATGCACCATTTTTGAAAGAAATAATGTATATATAGATAGAGGGGGATAATGTGATGATATGCTGCAGGAAAGATATACTCAATGTAGTCAAGCAAGAGTAGCAGTTAATAAACTGATGTAGTAGCAAGTAATATGACTATACTGAAAATAGTAATAAGGAACATAAATCATTTAAGTTAAATAGTAGGATAGATAAAACATTTTAAAAACTATTATTTATGAAGGTAGAGAAAACAGTAACATAGATAGCCACATGTCACATAGAGAACACAGAGAATGAGTAAGTTCAGTCAACCTCAAGAATGATTACAAATGATTGCAAGATGTATCATTTAAAATATTTTTGATAAAAACATGGCAAGAAACTATAAATCTAAGAAGAGTAGAGTCAAGTTAAATCATCACATAGAGAGAGTGTCATTTTAGAAGGAAATTTTCAAAGAGGCAAGTAAGTTGCAAGATTTAACATTTATAGCAAATATCATGAAAAATCACATAGCAGTTAGTGCAATAAATAAACCTAGTGGACATCAGTATCCACACAATTTGTAATAGAAAGAAAAATTGGAAGTTTATACCTAAGTCGGCAAGAAAATACACCAGGCCCATAAGCGTGACAAGCTTGTCTTTATGCAGTTTCTTAGTGAGAACCTTATTCACCCAAGCAGAAGTGCATAGATTCATAGGTATATATATATATATATGTATATAATATATAATATATATATATATATATATATATATATACAAGAATATATAATATAACTAATTTTAGTGTGACAAATAAAGATAAAGAGTATAGATTTTCAGTTAAAATGGAATGAAGTAGAAAAACATTTTTAAGAAAGTGAGATCACAAAGTATAAAATTCACAGATTAAAAAATTCAAAGAAGGGTTTTAACAAAAAATACAGTAGAAATTTGAACAAAAATTCTGTAAAGAATTGCAAAGAACAAGAGTATGCATGTGCTGTTACGATGTGATGGTTAAAAAATGACGAGTTTTCAAAATAATGAGCCACTGAGGTATAAACAACATTGCTTTCTGTTAAAAAAATATAGATGTCTCAGATCCGACAAAGAACTTGAGAGTGATTCCAGAAGAAATTAGGATTTGTTTTTCTAACAGAAATTTGCTAAAAGTAGAGATAAGTGAGTCAATCACTGATTGATTAAAGAAAATGTAGTAAACAAAAATGAAACCCTAAAATTTTTTAGATCGTATTTAATTCTGAGCAAAATAAAGCCAGTGAGTCAAGAAATTTGGGTTTTTATTTTCAAATTTTCAAAGCTTCTTCTTTATTCTTAACTTCTTCTTTATTCTTAATCACCTAACTTATCGTAGTCCACCCCTTCATCGTGTCTACCCTTGTAAGTCTCTTGTCTGCGAAGCAAAGGGTATTAGATTATGGGTATGAGTCTACTTTGTAAGAGGGGTGCGTATGGAAGATAAAGAGTGAAAATTTGTTTTGAATCTAGTAAAAATGAGTAGATTATTTAGATCTAATTCGTCAGCTAGTCACCGGTCAACTTTGCCACCAGTACTAGACATAGTTAACCAGGAAGAACATAGTTATGAGAACATCAGTCAAGTGTTACACAATTGGAACATTCCCAGAGTCTCCCCAAAAGAAATTTATCAGTCAACATTTTTAGATAATTTTTAAAACCTGATTATAATGTTAAAACAGTTGAAAAGTTTTGCAATTAATAAAGAATATGAAAATTGTAGCCTTTTATCCCCATATGTTATTAAAAAACATAAAAAAAAAGGGTTATAATTTTATTCATATAGGTTTAGTTTAAGTTGCAGTCAAGCCATTAAACATTAAAGAAATTAATTCATGTATTTACCTCTGTCTCAAAGATGGTAGATTTTTGAATTAATATCCTAGCATGATTGGTGCTATGGAGTCAAGTTTGCACAATGGACCAATCCATTTCAATTGCTTTCCGATTTCACATTAAGTCTAAGTGATCAACATTTATTAAAAGCTTTAACATTAAACATTAAAAAAAGCAGGAGAAATAACCCAAATGATTGAAGGTTCTCGACCCATTGCTTTTGATTTATAGGATTTATTATAAGACCATGAAAACTAACTTAAATGTTCATGCTCTAAATAAAAGCCCTAAAGATCAAACTGTTTTAATTCAAAGTTCAACTAGTGATGCTAATATTCAAATCCGAGAACCATCTCTCCGGAAGGATATTACATTACCTAGTCAATGGACTTTACCAAATGAAATACCACAACAACTTTATATTTAATAACATAATGAATATTGAAAATGTTAGGCAATTTTTCGATGGAACGGTCAAAGTAAGTTTTGAGCGTTCGAGAAGACCCGATCATTATAGAAGATTACTCTAGTTCTTCAAAGACCTTCATTGGTTCAAACCGAAGAGAGATCTGAAGTACTAAGTAACCCTTCTATTAGAGATATTAAAATAAAAGAATTTTAAATCAAGGTCAAAGCTAGTCATCCATGTTACACTCAGAATCACCATATGTAGAAGAAGAAGGTTCTTCTCTCCAACCCCTCTTCCGAGTTTCCGACTCAATCGATTTTGATATTCCCATTAATAATCAATTAAGAGTTATTAAAAAAGAATTCGTATTAGATTGGGACAATCTTGTACAAGATTTTAATTCCAGGTCTAATAAAGAAAAAAAGACATTTATTTAGATCTAATCACCCCACGAAAAAGGAGCGTGATAAGATTGTAAATAGATGGAAAAGATTTATTATTAATGAAAAAAATTAAACATTACATTTTATGATTGGTATGAGCAATATCAAAGTAAGTGTAATGTTATATTACTAAAACTCAATGGATTAAAGAAGATAAATCAAAAAGTCTCTTCTAGTCATCCCCTTTAGAAAAAGCGTCCTAATTTCAAAAAAAATACATCATGTTGTTGCTAGTCCATTTAAAATTTCGAGATAGTAATAAAGATGATAAAAAAATTATTGAACAATTAAATTTTAGTAATCAATATCTAGCAACCGTAGGAAAAACAAGTTAGATAGGATGAAGAAAAATTTGAAGAAAATATGATTAAAAAACCCGATTCAAAAATTGAACAACCTCTATTAAAATTACCGAAAATAGAAGTAAATTAGGTTTACTAAATAATGATGACTGATACTAGTTCGATCAATCGATAAGTTATTTAAAAATTAAAAATGAAACCTGAGTTCAAGTGGTACTATTGCTATTATTGATCAACTTAAAACCGATATTGAAAGTAGTAGTCAATCAGATTATTCGATATTGTTTCAATACCGATTTAAATGATCGATTAAAAAAATTAATGATTAAAAATTCTAAGTATAACCAGAAATTGGTATTCTAGACCTACTCCTCCGGATTTTATTCAAGAGAGAAATCTAGATAAAGCAATTTTTTGTTTCATCCAATAAAATTTATGAATGGAACATTGATGGTTTTAGTGAACAAGAAATTTTAAATAAATTAAATCACATGTCCATGGTAAAAAAATAGCTATATAACTAAATTCAACAATCTGACTCAAACCGAGATATTGTTGAGTTATTAGTTAGTGGATTCACGGTATTCTTAGGTCTTGGTGGGAAAAACATCTCACGAAGATACTAGGTTATCAATATAATCCATGTTGTCGAGTTGGATGATGAGACAACAACCCCATCTTTGATGAAGATGTTGGTGTTGGTCCTTTGATGGAGTTAATACTTTAATATTTACCATAATAAAACATTTTGTTGGTACCCTAGTAATATAATGAAAAAGAATTCACGACGACCAGTTAAGTAATCTCACTTGTCCCCACTCTAAGTGACTTTAGATGGTACAAAGATGTTTTTACTTAGAGAGTTATGATCATGAATGACGAGTAATAAACCATTCGAAAGAAAAATTTGTCAATGGTTTACCGTCATTGTTTGCACATAAAGTTCGTGAAGAATTAAGTAAAAACTTAGGATATATTGATTATGATAATCTAACTTACGGTGATATAATCAGTTATATTCAAAAATTGG
The DNA here is from genome assembly GCA_020205615.1 of Panax quinquefolius. Lineage (NCBI taxonomy): Eukaryota > Viridiplantae > Streptophyta > Magnoliopsida > Apiales > Araliaceae > Panax > Panax quinquefolius. The sequence goes on from JAINUW010000271.1 coordinate 148,450, forward strand.
ATTAAAAAATGTGTATTGATTTTAAAGTTAGCCAAACAAGCTAGTAAAGACAAAAAAGAAAGCTAAATATGAGTTAGGTACATTTTCATGAACAATATGGTTTACCTCCTGTTGCTCCCTCAAGAAGGAAAAGCAGGATAAACATATTGATTCTCATAAAAGTAATAAACATCATAAGAAAAAACGAAGTCATCAAAAAGATAAAAACCAAGATAGTTATTATAATAAACCCAAAAAACTACAAATAAAAATTATAATAAAAAATCTAAATCTAAAAAAATATGATAAAAGTAAAATTGTTTGCCACAATTGTGGGGAAAAAAAGGTCATTACAAAAATGAATGTAAAATAAAACAAAAATTAAATCAATTAAATATTTCTAGTGAAGACTTTGAACATATATTAGAGTTAATGAGAATTGAGAACGACGTCAATAATAATGATGAAGGTTCTAATATCTCTTATTCCTCTAATAATAAATATAGTAGAAGAAAGAATCAAAGTGTGACAATGAAGAAGTCAGTTATTTGTGCGAGATAATTGCAATGAAAATTGTTGCAATAAAAGAGTTAATGTGATTAACAAAAGAAGATGAAGAAAGTTCTTTGTTAATTGACCTAATTAGTAAAATCACCGATCCTAAGCTAAAAGGCAAAGATACACAAAACAGTTAAAAGATTTATTAACCAAAGATAATAAGGATAGTGATAAGTTTATTAAAGCTAAGAAAAACCAATTTTAGTCTTAATAAAACATTAGAAAGATTTAAATCTCCAGTTAAAGAAGTTACTCTTCCGTAATTAAATCAAGAAGTTAATAAACTCAAAAAAGAAATTGCTAATTTAAAATTAGAAGTTTATAATTTAAGAAAAGATTTTGATGAAAAAAGTCGATCTTCGGATCAACGATTCCACCTCTAGTGATGAAAATCACGATGAACCGTAATAAATCTCGGTGCTAAAGAAGAACCAGATCTATTTGTACAAGGTCTTTCACTTAAAAGAATTGAGGATATTACCATTCAGAAATGGTATGTCTCCATTAACTTAGTTGTTGATAAAAGTTTCTCTATACGACTTCCCGCCTTGGTTGATACAAAAAGTGATTTAAAATCGTATACAAGAAGGTTTAATCCCAACCAAATATTATAAGAAAACCAATGAAAAACTTAATTCAAAACTAATGGTAGTCAAATGGAAATAAAATATAAATTACCTAAAGTTTATATCTCATCAAGATAATATGTGTTTTAAAACATCATTTGTTTTAATCCGTAATCTTACTTGACAAGATAATTAATTTTAGGATTACCCATTTATATATTTACTCTACCCATTTACTACTAGTAATGAAGGCTTAAGTTGTAATCATTTAGGAAAGAAAATAACATTTAAATTTCTTATTAAACCAAAAGAAAGAGATTTAAAATTTATTCAAGAAGAATCTATTTCAAAATCATTAAACTTATTAAATTGTAAATCCACCCATTTAAATTTCTTAAAAGAAGAAATTAAATACAAAAAAGAATTGAAGAACAACTTCAAAACAAAGAAATTCAGGAAAAAATTGAGGAATTAAAAACATATTTAAAAGAAGACCATTGTTCAGATTCTCCTAATGCCTTTTGGCATCAGAAGAAGCATACTGTAAGGCTCCCTTACGCTAAGGAATTTAAAGAACAATTAATTCCTACTAAGGCTAGGCCTATTCAGATGAATCACGGATAAATGGAGTTATGTAAGAAGGAGATTAATGATCTTCTTAATAAAGGTTTAATTAAACCCAGTAAATCCCCTTGGTCTTGTCCTGCTTTCTATGTTAACAATGAAGCAGAAAAAGAGAGAGAGTACCTCGTCTAGTCATTAATTACAAACCATTGAATAAGGTTTTAGAGTGGATTAGGTATCCCTTCCCAAAAAAGACGACCTTATCAATAGATTAAGTAATGCCACATATATTGAAGAATTTGACCTAAAAGTCCCGCTTACGCGCGCAAATTGACATTCATCCAGATGATAGGTACAAAACAGCATTCACCACTCTGTTCGGTCACTACGAATGGAATGTCCAAGCATTTGGCCTAAAAAATGCTCCCAGTGAATTTCAAAATATTCTCAATGACATATTAAACCCTTTCAGTCATTTTATTGTTGTCTATATCGACGATATTCTTATTTTTTCTAAAACCATTGAAGAACACATTAAACACTTGAAATCATTCTTCAAGACAGTTAAAAATAATGGTCTAGTTCTTTCTCCTTCCAAATGCAGCCTGTTTCAGGTCAGAATAAGGTTTCTTGGTCTTTAATATCTTAGAGAGAGGACAAGTTGACCCATTGAGCGAGCTATTCAATTCGCGACAAGTTTCCGATAAGATAACCAATAAAACCCAACTGCAGAGATTTCTTGGCTCGCTTAATTATATTGGCAAGTTTTACAAGAATCTCAGGAAGATCTGCAAACCTCTTTTCGCGTTTTGCAAGACAATCCTCCACCTTGGACTGACATTCATACTTCTGTCGTCCAACAAGTTAAAAAATACGTCAAGGCATTGCCCTGTCTTGGTATTTCCAATGATTCAGCATATAAAATTGTTGAAACTGACGCCTCAGATATTGGATTCGGAGGCATTCTTAAACAAAAGTTAACACCAGAATCCCCAGAACAAATTGTTCGTTTTCATTCTGGTGCATGGAATATTACACAATTAAATTATAGTACTATTAAAAAAGAAATACTTTCATTAGTATTATGTATTAATAAGTTTCAAAGTGATTTATTAAATCAAAAGTTTTTAGTTCGCATTGATTGCAAGTCAAGAAAAAATATATATTAGAAAAAGATGTTGAAAATCTAGCCTCTAAGCATTCCTTCGCTAGATGGCAAGCTTTATTAAGCATTTTTGATTTTGATATTGAATATATTAAAGGTAGTAACAATTCAATTCCTGATTTTCTCACTCGGGAATTTATCAATACAGGTACTATTCAGTCATGAGCATTAGAGGATCATCTTCCTCAAGGGGTCCGGGTCGCCCTACTGGCCCAAGTAATCAACCCAGAGGAACTTTGATTCCTCACCCAGTCACCCCAGTTTATCAGTCAAACAAATTCACAGTCCTTGGAACACTTCCCAAGCCATATAGTTCAGCTTTAACCAGTAAGCCTGAACCAATTGACCCTTTTAGTAATCCAACCAAGGCTTCATCTTCAGCTCCTAGTCATCCTCCTTCTGAGCATATGCTTAAGTGGGAAAATTACCTTTTTCATATTGAACCCTACATGAAACCAAAAGATGACCCCATTAAGCTTGCTGCCCATTTTTTCCCCCGGATGGCATTTCCAGCCCCTGGCTCCTTATAAATCTCTTGTATTTTATAAGGATATTCTTCTGGAAACAGAAGTCAGTAAACATTAAACCAATTTACGCCAACAATGATAAGACTAAAGTTCTTTATCATTCTTTATACATTAAACAGTTTGTTCAAATGTCTGATTGGGGGAAAAACCCCTCCGATCTTATGAATCTCTCTAGTCAAGATAATTCTTTCTGTTATTATGATTATATTGAAGCTTGGTACAAGGTTCTCCTTCACCAAAATGAATCACATAGTCATTCATGGTTCATTCAATTTGACCATAAATTCAAGAGCCCAATCCCCTATTGGTTTGTTCTTTGGTGGTATAGGTTAGGTTCTACTTATGACCTTCTTCCCGACCTCCTTAAAGTTCAACTAAATCATTTTAGCAATCACAGTAAAACAGATCCAAAGAATGACGGAGTTCCCCTCACTCTTTTATTTGTTAGTAAATATAAGATCCCCTGGATTCTTAAATGGCAGTATGGAATTCCACCTCCCTCTACTCCAGTCAATGGTATTCAGTCAGATCCACTCCCTCGAGTGTCTCGCCTCTTTTATGTTAAGTGGTGGGATAAATTCAACATTAATGAGTAATAGTTGGTCGGAGTTCAGCAGAATTTCTGTTGCTCCAGTTTTTCCCTCTTTCGATCACAACCATTCCTCAAAGCTAAAGTAAAGAAAAGGAGTCAAAGTCCAAGTCAAAAGAGTCTAAAGTCGGTCCCATCGGTTCAAAGATGTTCTAGTAAAATTTTTCGATTTTAAAATTGTTCCAAAGAAAGAATTAATAAAATTGCCCAAGCACTCAACAAAAGGATTGACGAAGCCATACATGAAGAAGCCTCGATATGTTCTTCATCCTCCGGTCATGGTTCTCCCAAGAACCTCCTGATGATGATGATGATGACCCATACGGCACCATCAACCTACTGGGACGCTCGGGATCCATTCGCCGCCTAATGTCCACAAGTAAATCCAAAGACCAAAGCTTTCAAAATGACCATTTATTCAGATGAATTTGCTTTTCCACCAAAAGCAGCCCCAGTCACATGCGCCTGCCCCTGCAGCCTTTAAAGTCAAAAGATGCTCTTTCTTTTCCACCGAAAGCATCTCATTGAGTCAAAAGTTGTCGGCCTCTTTGTCAAAAGTTGCCGAAAGCATCCATGAATAGTAAAAAAGTCAGCACTGTAGCACTGTTCATCAATAGTAAAAGTTGTATGTAATCATTTACTTTTACTTTTGCTTTTACTTCTGCTTTTACTTAAGTAAGATGTTTTTACCTAAGTAATATGTTTCTTACTTTACCCCAGTTATTGTAATAGTTCTCTTTCCTTGGTTTATAAAAGGAAACCGAACTCATTTGGCAATTCAGACTTCGAAACTTTGAAAGACTCTGAGCTCTCTCTCTCAGACGAATCTTTAGTTTCTACCTCTGATTAGCCTACTTAAACCTCTTCTCTACTTCTTGATTAAATGTTTTAATTTGTAAGTAAGTCTCTAAATTTAAATTTTTTGTTTGTACATAGCTCAAGTAATCAATAAAAGTATTTTTATGTTCTCATATTACTCATTTTTTCTTCTTATAATATTTGCTTTCCCCAAAAATAATATATATAGGAATATATAATATATATTATATATATTAACTTTAAAATAGATAAAATGTCAAAAAATATTACAAAAATAAATATTGTTAAATAAAATATATAAATATTTTATTTTTATAAAATACTATATAAATATAAAAAAATTAAGAGTTAGAAAAATATCTAGCATGATAAAATTCAATTCTTAATTTAAACATTAAAAATCTTTTAAAATACTATTTAGTTTGGTTTAGTGAATATATATGCCTATATTTAATTCAAAAGGTGTGTCAATGTGTTTCTAGTTTAATAATTTAGTTAATTATATTCTAGTTTAATGATCACGTAAAAATGATCAAAAATGATGCCTAATGTCTATATATTTTGACCTATCATGCAAAACTGTATTTTTGTTAAGATTGATAGTACTTGTATTATCACAGAGAATTGACACGTAGTCAAATTTCAAGTTATAATCCTGTTTCATCATCCATAAGACTTGTATTTGAGCAACATGAATCGCATGCAAAAACAATATATTCAGCTTCGGTGTTTGAAATAGATACCGAGTTCTATTTCTTAGAAAACAAAGAAACAAAACATCCTCCTAGAAATTGACATGTACCACTGGTACTTTTTCGATCGACATGATGACCTGTATAGTTAGAGTCTGAAAAATATACGAGATTAAATAGTTGATCCTTAGGATACCATAAACCTAATTCAGTAGTTCCTTTAAGATATCGAAAAATCCTTTTTACTGTGGTCAGGTGAGATTCTTTAGGATCGACTTAAAATCTGGCACATTTACAAACACTAAACATGATGTTAGGTCTACTAGCAGTTATATCTAATAGACTTCCGATCATTCCTCTATATTTCTTTGAGTCAACAGATTTTCCATTTTCATAAATAATTAATTTATCAATAGTTGACATGGGAGTGTTAAGAGGTTTTGCAGATTCTAAGCCAAATTTCTTGATCATTTCTTTACAGTATTTAGACTGAGATATATGAATACCTTTTTCTCCTTGTTTGATTTGCAGTCCGAGGAAGAAGTTTAATTCTCCCATCATACTCATTTCAAATTTTTACTCATACTTTCAGAGAAATCATTGCATATATAGTAATGTCAAGAGAACCAAAAATAATATCATCAACATATATTTGAATTACTGTAATATCATCATTTTATTTTTAGTAAATAAAGTAGTATCAACAGTTCCTCGTTTAAAACCATTATTTAGCAAAAATTTACTTAGTCTTTCATACCAAGCTCTAGGGGCCTGTTTTAAACCATATAAAGCTTTATGTAATTTATAAACATATTTAGGATGACTAAAATCTTCAAAGCCAGGAGGTTGTTTAACATAAACTTCCTCTTCTATAACACCATTTAAGAATGCAGATTTGACATCCATTTGAAACAGTTTAAAATTTTTATGACATGAAAATGCTAATAACATACAAATAGATTCAATTCTAGCAACATGAGCATATGTTTCATCATAGTCAATACCTTCCATTTGATTATACCCTTGTGCAACTAATCTTGCCTTATTACGTACAACCGTTCCATTTTCATCAAGTTTATTATGAAATACCCATCGGGTTCCAATAATTAAAACATCCTCGGGTTGTTGGACTAACTCCCATACTTTATTTCTAGTGAATTGTTAAGTTCGTCTTGCATAGCCATTATCCAGTCTTCATCAAGTAAAGCATCTTTTATATTTTTAGGTTCAATTTGAGACAAGAAAGATAAGTGACCAGCTAGATTATGTGCTTGTGATCTAGTGATAATGCCTTTATCAATATTACAAATAACATTTTCTATAGGATGATTTTTAATGACATGAGACTCTTTGGGCAAATCATTCAACTGAGGGTTTGGGTTTTCAAGGGGATTCTCATCAATAGGTGGAGATGTATTATCTAGTTATGGTTCTTCCATATTTTTGAGAATATTTTCAATGACAACATCATTATCAACAAGCTCTTTATATTTTGGAGGAGGCTAAGTTTCATCAAAAGTCACATTCATTGATTCTTCCACAACTAGATTTCTTTTGTTGAAAACTTTGTATGCTTTACTATTAAGAGAGTATCCAAGAAATATTCCTTCATTAGATTTGGGATCAAATTTCAATAAATGTCCTTTGGTGTTTAGAATAAAACATTTGCTCCCAAAAACATGAAAATAGTTTATTTTTGGAGTTCTTTTATAATAAAGCTCTATAGGAGTTTTGAGCAAAATAGGTCTTAATAAAAACTCTATAAAAAATGTAATGATGATGTTGCCACTACTTCAACCCAAAAATACTTTGGAAGACGATATTCATTTAACATGGTATTAGCCATTTCTTGCAAAGAACGATTTTTCCTTTCAACTACACCATTTGACTGAGGTGTATAAGGAGCAGAGAAGTTATGACTTATACCATTCTCATCACAGAACATAATGAAATCAGAATTGTCAAATTCTTTTCCGTGATCAGATCGAATATAGACAATAGAACTCCCTTGTTGATTTTGAATCTTTTTACACAGGTAGAAAAAGAATTAATAGCCTCATTTTTAAATTTTAGAAAATCAACCCATGTAAATCGTGAATAATCATCAACCAAAACTAGAATGTATACAACACCACCCATGCTATGTTTAGGGATAGGTCCAACAAGGTCCATGTGTAACAATTCTAAGGGTCGAGAGGTTGACACAGTAAATTTAGGTTTATGTGATGCATGAATTTGTTTTCCTAATTCGCAAGCTTCACAGATGTGATCTTTAAAGAATTTTAATTTAGGAAGACCACGAACATGTTCTTTAGAAGAAATGTTATTTATGAGTTTCATGTTGATGTGTCCTAATCTGCGATGCCATAGCCAAGGATCCTCATTTGCAGTTACAAGACAAATGTTATCTAAATGAGAGTATGCATCTAAGTCACAAGTATACACATTTTGATATCTAGGACAAACTAAAATCAATTTACCAGTTTGATCAAAAATAGAGCAATTATGTGTACTAAAGGATATTTTAAAACCACTATCACATAGTTGACTGATAGATAGAAGATTATACCTGAGTCCAGTGACTAATTGAACGTTGGAAATGGTTATGTGGTTATTACCAACACATCCAACTCCAATTATTTTACCTTTATTGTTATCTCTAAAAGTTACCTCACCAAAGTCTGTTGCTTGCAGATTTCTTAATTTGGACTTGTCGCCAGTCATATGTCTTGAGCATCCACTATCAAGATACCATTGGCTTTTATTCATATCAGTTGCAAGACATACCTGCAATATATGTACTAAATTTACAAGTTGGTAGCCTTTAATATGAATGGTCCTTAGGGTGAGTTTTCCATTTTGTATAAGGAGCATTTGAAGTTTCCTTTACAAAACTCAGCATAGGATAATCAATTTTAGTAGAACAAAGCATTCTATGAGTAACTGGATTATGAGAAGTATGATAATGCTGTTTATGAAATTCTCTTCTTGTGATAGTTGGTGTAATATATGTTCCTTTGGGAACCCAAATCATTTTTCCTTTATAGTTTCCATTTCTAGCATTGCACATATAAAAGGAATGACCATTTCTGTTACAATAAGAACATTTCGTGAAGGGAGATATATGACTTTCTTTTTCTTTGATTTTAACGTGATATAGTCCTTTATCTTTTGATTTACTTGTTTCTCCAGTATATCCTAAACCTTCTTTATTAAAGCTACATTTTTGTTGATTTAACATGACATCAAGATTTTCTTTTCCTTTTGTAAATTTATAAATTATAGTATTTAAATCTTCACGTTCTTTAGTTAAGTTTTCAATTATGGAATTGTGTTTTTTCTATTTCTAATTAAAAATGAATTCTCATTTTTGATTTCTTCAATTACCGCTTGATCTTGTACTTGATTATCTTCATTGATTACTGTTGAATTTTCAATTTCAAGATTTTCAATTGAGATAATAAGTGATGAATTTTTATTTCAAGATTTTTATTTATTTTCTTAAATTGTTTTAATAATTCTTCATATTCGATTCATTTTTAAGTTTATTTCATTTAAACTTTCATTGGTGATAATTAAGTTAGCATTTTCAATTTCAAGATTCTTATTTATTTTTCTTAATCATCCTTTCTAACTCTTCTTTTAATAATTCATTATTTTTTTCATATAAATGATTGTAAGCCTTTCTTGTAATTCATAGTTGTTCTTCATTTATATTTTCCAATTGTATATGCTTTGAAAATGAGGTGCTAGGCAAATTGGTGTTTGAGAATTTACTCTCGATCTTGGTGATGAGTCATTATCCGCCATTAAACGTAAGCATGAAGATTTGCAATTTCTTTGATTTGTGATTTGATGTTTAAAGTAAATGCTCATGATTATATGTAAAGTCCTTCAAGGAATATATGTACAAGGACTTAGTGATAGATCAAATTTGTTAGGTTGATCTAAGCTTTTAATGTTTATCATTTTGTAAATGAATGTATAGATAAAGAGATCAAAGATGTTAGGTTGATCTATGTCTTGAAATGTAATAGATAGGCTTCAAAAAAAATCGTAGTCTATCGAGTCGATCAAGAGTTTTGCAGAGCCAAGGCGTAATCGTAGAGCATCGAGGAGGATCGTAGTAGTATCTCTCGCCTTTGAAGGGCCTCTCCATAAATCGTAGAGTGGTCCAAACATTTGCCAAAGCAACAACTCGAGAGATCGTAGTGTGCTCTCGAAAACGTAGAGTCTGCAAGACAAGCAAGTGAAGATCGTAGTGTGCCAAGCCCTTAAGAGAAATCGTAGTGTTTTGTTTGCTAAGCATCGGATCAAGCATCAAGGTGGCAAGACACCACGATCGAATCGTAGAGCATCATATGTCTATGTCGGAAGCATCGAAGCCTTGCCCATTTGTTTAAAGATAAATCCCAACAAATGTGGAATGGGTTATAAACGTTGAAGTCCTCACCAAATCCCAATGACACAAAAGATATCCTTAGTATACAACAAAGAAACGTATCAAGAAGCTAAGGAAAGGACCATGGGTCGAGGAAAACACCTTTCGGTGTTAGGTGAGAAGCAAATCTGTTGTGTGTGTCAATGGGCGTAATGCAATTCGGAAGATATGCGTAAAAGTCTCCATCAAAGTTCGAAATGTCAAACGCATTTAATGCTTCAACGGATGTCTTCAACGGATAGATTTCAAGGATCACATATATGCAAAAAAACATCGCAGATGATGAAAAAAGCAAGCATTGAACAAAAAACTGAAGAAGAACACTCAACGCTCAACTCTACGATCTAAGAAAAAGAGAAAGCTTGCTCTCAACTACTCGGTTCTTTCAACAAGAGCTTAACAACAATCGAAAGTAGCACCAATCAAGAACTCATCAACTACCAATCAAGTGAAGTAAGAAGTTCCAAGTCAGAAGGACTTGAAGAGTTCTAAAGTGAACTGTGAAGAACCAAGTCTGCTGGACTTGAAGAGTTCAAGAGTGAACTAAGAAGTTCCTAGACTGCTGGTCTAGAAGGAATCTGTGAGATTCAGAAAGTGTAAAAGATATCCTTAGTGGATTTCCTACTCGAGGAGTAGAAGAGTGGACTAGGAGCTTTAAGTGCTCTGAACCACTTAAAATCATTGTGTCTATTGCATTCTTGCTATAACTGCTATAACTCGCTATAATCTGTTATAATCGCCTCACTCTCATTAACTCTATATCTCTAAAGGGAGATCAAACAAATCTTAATTTCATTGTGTTTAAATCATTATCAAAACTAACAAAAGTAAAATGAAAAAGATTTTTAAATATCTATTCAACCCCCCCTTCTAGATAACTATTGTGCCTCCGGGAACTAACAATTGGTATCAGAAAGCAGGTTCTATTATATAGCCTACAAAGCTTAAGTAGATCCAATGGCACACTTACCAAGCTTAATCAAAGATCGGAGGAGGAGGCAAGAAGCCACCTATATGTGCAACAAAGATAAATTCGCTAACTGGAAAGTTTGGATGCAAGCATACATGGATTCAATAGATGAAGATCTATTTGAAACTATTTTAAAATGGGCCCTATGTTCCTACAAAGCTTTGCACCAACTATGTAGATGACCCAAACAGTAATACAGATCAAGGTCAAAGAAGAATGGATAGAAAACGAAAAGAGAGTCATTCAACTCGACAAAAAAGGCCAAGAACATTTTATTCCAATCCTTAAGAAGATGATGTTTGAAAATGTGGTCAACAACAAAACAACAAAGGAGGTTTGGGAAGCATTGCTCATCATGCATGAAGGAATGTAAGAAGTCGAGAAAATAAACAATCTCTCTCGACTCAACAATATGAGATGTTTGCACACATTCAAGGAGAAAACGTCATCGCCACCTCACGAGAGATTTAATGTTTCGCTTCAACTCTCTACGAGCCTATGGAAAGATCTATCCAAACAAAGATCTAATCATAAAGTTCATGAGAGCCTTTACCAAGCAAGTGGGATGCCAAAACCACGCCATTAGAGAGTCAAAGAATCTCCATGAAATGACTATTCAACAATTTATATGGCAACCTTCTTACATATATGAACCGGAGTCGACTCAACGAAAGCGTAAACTCTATCTAAAGGAAGAAAGAAGGATAAAGGTGTTGCTCTCAAGCAAACCGAAAACACCTCCAAAGTCAACACCGAAAAATGACTCGACTATGATGAAGATGATGATGAGGACTTGGCAATGTTGGTGAAAAGACTCAGAAGGTTCATGCGTCAAGGCAAAATCAGCAAGCCAAAGAAAGTCAACAACTACAGCAGCCAAGAGCAGATAAATGATCTATGCTACAATTGCAAGAAGCCTGGCCATTTCATTGCTAACTGCAACAAACCTCTTAGAGAAGAACTAAAGATGAAATCACATGCAAAAAATGAATTCAAAGGCAAAAAAAGCCTCGTAGCTGGAGGATCGTGGAATGACTCAGACAATGATTCAACTCCCGAATTTGGAGATGATGAAGATCCTCAAATGGAAAATCTTTGCCTGATTGCCAAGCATGCAAAGGATAAACAAAACTCCAACATACATGGAGTAAGTATAGATGAGGTATTTGACTTCAACTCTCCTGATGTAGACATTGATGATTTAAGAACTGCATTGCATGGCATAACATCTGATCAGCATCAATATATGAAATGGTTTAGAGTTCTATCTAAGGACTATTTACTTCTTCAAAAGGAGAAAGAGAAAGTTCAAGGAGAACTGGAAACATCCCTTCTAAGTACTGACTCGCTCTCCAAGTTTGAAGCTGAGAATAAGCTCTTAAAACAGACCAATGAGCTCAATGCACAAAGAGAGTCAAGTCTAACCTCTAAAATTGAGGAACTAGAAAAGACAATCTCTACATGGAATAAATCCTCTTCATCCATGGACTCCTCGATCTCTAGTGAGAAAGTGCATCTCGATGTGTAACAAGTTTAGGCTTTGGGGAATCCACCTCAGAGCCATGTGTGGAAAAGGTAAATAAAACTAGCACTAGTAATGCTTCAAGTTTTAGTAGAGGCATTATATTTGTGAAATCCTCACAAAAGGATGAACCATCCAACTCGCTTCTCTCGATTCAATCCACATTCCAAGGAGTAAAGGATCTCATGTTGGCCTAGGTTTCGAAAAGAGAAGAGTAGTAACCCACCACTACTCACCAACCTCGAAGGATCGTAGAGAGTCGAGTAAAATCAACTCCACGAACCAACCAACTGGGAAGGAACAAGAGAGGAAAGGTACACTCCTCACAAATCATGAAACACACAAGACACATGGAAAAAGGAGAATCAGTTTAAAAAAAGGATGATTAAAGATCCACAAAAGTCCAAATGGAGGAAGAATCCTCACACACACACAAGCATGCATCATATTAGATGTTTTGTGTGTAATAAGGTTAGTCACAAGCAATAATGCTATTATGCTAAAATAATCCTAGGGATGCATGTAGGAAACCCAAATCAAGCAGATTTGGGTTCCCAAGGGTACTAACAAAGTAGGACCCATGCAAGTATATAGAGAAGGGGTACCAAAATGATAAGTTTAAAACAAGAGGATTACCACAGAACCAAGCTCCACGATCACAACCTGGTATCTGGACAATGGATGCATCAAGGCTCGCATGACAAGGGAACAAAGCACAAAATTCTGTCTAACTATATATAATCAAAGAGGGTCCCAAACCCAAAACAAGATCCATCTTTGGAGATTAATGGTTTAGATATTAAGACAAGAGGATATGGCTCACTTTATGAAATCCAATCAAAGTGTCCACGATATCACAAGAAACAAATGCACGATATGCAATAAAGGGAAGGACTAGCCACCAAGGATTAGGATCTTGGATCAAGCATTAAGGTGGCAAGTCACCACGATCAGAATCGTAGAGCATCATATGTATATGTTAGAAGCATCGATCCTTGAACATTTATTTAAAGATAAATCCCAACAAATATGGAAAAGGTTATGAATGTTGAATTCTTTGCCAGTCCCAATGACACAAAAGATATCCTTAGTATACAACAAAGAAATGTATTGAAGAAGCTAGGGAAAGGACCATGAGTCAGAGGAAAACTCCTTTTCAGGTGTTAGGTGAGAAAGTAGTATGATGTGTCAATGGGTCAGAATGCAATTCTGAAGATATGCAGAAAAGTCTCCATCAAAGTTTAAAAATGTCAAACGTATTTAATGCTTCAATGGACAGATTTCAAGGATCAAATATATGTAAAAGATCTGCAGATGATAAAGCGAGCAAGTATTGAACAAAAACTAGAAGAACACTCAACGCTTAACTCTACGATTTGAGAAAAAGAGAAAGCTTGCTTAGCTACTCAGTTCTTTCGAACAAGAGCTTAACGACAACTGAGTAGCACCAATTAAGAACTCACCAACTGCCAAACAAGTGAAGTAAGAAGTTCCAATTCAGAAGGACTTGAAGAGTTCTAAAGTGAACTGTGAAGAACCAAGTCTGCTGGACTTGAAGAGTTCAAGAGTGAACTAAGAACTTCCTAGACTGCTGGTCTAGAAGTAATCTGTGAGATTCAGAAAGTGTAAAAGACATCCTTGGTGGATTTCTTACTCGAGGAGTAGAAGAGTGGACTAGGAGCTTTAAGTGCTCTGAACCACTTAAAACTAATTTTTCTATTGCATTCTTGCTATAACTACTATAACTATTATAACTGCCTCACTCTCATTAACTCACTATATCTAAAAAGGGAGATCAAACAAATTTTAATTCCGCTGTGTTTGAATCATTATCAAAACTAACAAAGTAAAACAAAAAGATTTTTAAATATCTATTCAACCCCCCCCCCCCCTCTTCTAGATAACTATTGTGCCTCCAGGAACTAACACATAGGATATATGATTAGATCTTTCATTTCTTTGATTGTTGTAACCTTCATTTTCTAAGGGCTTTGAGAATTCTTTTGTTTTTCTCATTTGTAGTGTATGCCTTTCCCAATTGTTCTAGCTCATCAATGATTATAGAAAATTGTGTTTCTATATCAATGATCTTTTCAACATCTTTAAGCTTGAAACTCTCATACTCTTGAATTAGAGCATCTTTTCTGGTTTCTTTGACATGATTGGTACCTTCATATGTTACATTAAATTTTTCCCAAATTTCTTTTGCATTTTTGCAGTTGCTAACTCTTTTGTATTCTTTTTCAATCAAAGCACTAGTTAGCACTTGTTCAACTCTGGATGCAATATTCATAATTTCTTCTTCTTCAGTGGTGAATTCATGGATATCTTTCTCTACAGTCTTTTCTCCTTGGATTTTGGTTGGAATTTGTACACCTTGTTCGATGGCACACCAAATTTTGATTCCTTGGAATTTGGCATAGATGTTGAATCGATTTTTCCAAGTGGCAAAGTTGGTGCCATCAAATAGTGGAGGTCTAGACATTGACAGACCTTCTTCGCAACCAGTAGCATAGTAGGCCATAGATCTACTGTTAGGTATGCCTATATATACTCAACAAACAAGTTAAAGAGCACCGCTCTGATACCAATTAAAAGTCCAATAATAATCTAGAAGGGGGGTTGAATAGATTATTACAGGTTAAAAATTATATTAGGCCTTTTTGAATTTTTAGTAATTAATTTGCAGTTTTAGAAATTAACATGCAAGATAATAAAGATCCAATCACACAATGCACAGAGATTTATCTGGTTCACAACATACACCCCTTTGGTATGTTGCTACGTCCAGTCTTAAGTCCCTAATTGGAACTTGAGATCCTATTACTATCAGTAATAAAAACCGCTTCAACAGGCGGAGAAGCCTTTGCAAAGTTTTATAGACAAACTTCCAACTTTTTCAACTATTCTATCTTGGACAGCAAGCTCCCCACTTCCTCCTCAAGTCTAGTTGTACCACCTTTTGAGTCCATTTCTATTCTATGATCTAGTCTTGAAACAACAACTTTTTCCTCACCTCACAAGTACACTAGAGACCCAACTTCCAGCTAACCTCTCTAAGATTCTGGTTTTGGTCGAAGAATTTCTCGTCTTTCTCACAAGCACATAAAATAAACTAACTCTGACCTTTTCTCTTGTTACAAATAAATTTACAACAATATGCTTCTCAAATAAGTAGATAAGAATTTAGTACAGATGTTTGCTTCTTAAATAAGCAAATATTAATTAAAGAATAAATATATGTATAAAATTTCAAAGACTTTTATATTCAACAATGTGCTACTTTAAAGCATATAGAAATTTTGTTTAGATCAAATGATGCTTCTGATTAAGCAAATATGTAAAATATGCACAGTTATAAAAGTTCAAGTAACTTTTATGTTTTCTAGAGATGCTTCTTGAACAAGTAAATAAGTCAATTTTGGCTTTAGCACAATAATGCTTTGATTTAAGCAAATATATAATTTTAATGCACTTTATAAGGAATTATTAACTCTTTAAAATAAAGAGTGTTTTTCTATGGATTAAATAAATTTATTTCGAGATAATCTTTAACAAGTATTATATAAAAGATGTTTATGTATCAATAATTGTATATAAAGAATAAATCAATTCAAGTAATATTTATCAAGTATAATATTTAAATCGAGTTAAGCACCTGTTGATATAGAACATATTATTGTTTAACTTTCAGATAATATATAAGAATATTTTATCTATTATGTGAACTTTTATAAATAATGTCACATAGACTATAAGGAATCGACGGTTCAATTCCTCTTGGTAGAGGTGTATCTCTCAGAATTTCATACGGCATCTAAGTACGATAAAATTTATAATTTTCATTAATTGATATTTATATAAATATTTGCAATAGATCACTACGATTCTCAAATCCATTCGGATGACTACTCTTT